>CABHPQ010166080.1:0-21428 GCA_902168405.1 Peromyscus aztecus
GCTACCCCCTGCCCCCGCCCAGCTAAAAGTGAGCATTTATTTTATTTTGTATTTGTTTTGGGGCGTAAGATAAGGAGGTAGAGGAAGAAGGAAAAGGATCAGGAGAGGACCAAGGCCCATCATTCTGCTTTATCAAGCACAGCAGAAAACAGACAGACAGCTCAGGATTTGAAATCATTTGTCCAAGTTGTGATTCCAGCTGATTAAAACATCACAAAATCAGAAAGACAGAACTCTGGACGTGCAATGAATATGGAATTGTGAAGATTTTCTATTTAAGTTGGAAAAGCAAAACATAAGGTAGAATTGTGTTGCTGTTTCCATACAATGACCGCAGAAAGCACCAGCCTGTTTCTTGTGTAAAGTGGAAACTCTTAAGGGACATGCATATAAATCTGCTAGACAAAATACCTGAGAAATACTTAATTGCAAAGACCTTCTAGTAACCAGAGGATGTGAGAGTGGGAAGTAACAGAGCCCACTGCAATCATCAGACTAATTCAGGGCTACTTGACTTGAATTCCAGAGGGAAAGTGTATTTTACATTTATGTAATTCTGACATCTCCATCGTTTCCACAGTTCGGATACCCCCAACCTTTCAAACAAACAGTGGGGGATGCCCAGAGCTGGAAGTAATCATTTCTCTCCAAACTCCTTTGTCTTCCCTCTTCTCTTGTGTTTCCTCTACTCATCTTTATGTAAATATATGCACTTGGGTAACATCCTTCACTAATCTGAAAAATCATGTCTTATTTAACCTTGAACTTTTGTAGCACTTAGCACAGAGCTTTCTGTATAGTAAGTCTTCGATACATACTTGTGAGCCAGTGCATTCCTTCTGAACTTGGGAGTTTTTTGTTTTTGTTTTTTGATAGAAAGGACTGCCTTTGCTGTATTTATTCGTATACAATGACTAAATCCCCAGATAAATACGGAAAGGTTCAGATAGTCATTTAACTGTTTTAACAACACACTATCTGGGTATTTGAAAACATCTGAGTTTTCCCATCTTCATCCAGATGTTTGGTGTCATGGAAACACAAGCTTCAAATTCAAATGAGTAGTTTCTAAAATTTTTTATGCCAGATATATATTTGAGAGAAAGAAAATGTGACTATTTATGGAAGACTTGCTTTCATTTAAGTTTATATGGAAATAAATAGATTAAATTATAACAACTGTACCCTCTAAAATTGAGAAAAGGCTTAAGAGATTTTAACAATGATTAGATCATAAAATATTAATATTTGGTTGACTTGGAGGCACGGTGGAAAGGCCAGAGAACAAAGAGCTAAGTGTGGTGGCCCATGCTTTTAATTCCAGCAGGATAGAAGGAGGCAAAGGGTTTCAAGTTTAAGGCCAGCCTTGATTACATAGCAATACACTGTCTCAAAAACAACACACACACACACACACACACACACACTAAACAAAACACAAAAGAACAAATGGGATGAACCTCAACAGTAGAGCATTTGTCTAACAAGCATGAGGCATCCAAAAGGAAAAAAAAAGAAAAGAAAAAGAAAAAAGTGAAAAAAAGATGAAAAGAGCAGAGAGCGCTTGGGCTTAGGCCTGTAATTCTAAGTACTTGGGAGGCTGAGGCAGGGGGACTGCAAGTTCAAGTCTAACCAGGGCAAAGCAGAGCTGGAGATAAATATCCATGGACAGAGTACTTGCTTAGCATAAAAGCAAAGAATGAAAAGACATCATGTAAGGTACTAAAGTTAAGACTAAAGGAAGATGGTGGTTAGGATCACAGAGAAAGACCTCTGCATTTTCAAGGAGGTCTGTTACAGGATCATCTTCTAACAGCTCAGACAGGGTTTATCTAGTAGAAGAGAAGAGATTCTTCAATGGTCAGCTACCACTGACACACACTTTATTTCACAACTCCAGAATGGAAGCCAAACATGTATCAGAAAAACACCGCAGAAGCCATTTCTGAAGAAGATTTCAATTTTAAACACAGCAAAAATATTATTTTCCTACTGACAGAGAATTAAAAGCTCAGTAGAGTTTTATTTTGAACATAATGGAAATATATTTGTAGGGCTAGAGAAAGATAATTTTTATTTAACATTTGTTAGGACGCTCCCATGAGCTGCTTGGCCATGCATGTTACACAGCCTCCACGCCTAATGGCAATCTTACTAAATGAACCCAAAGTCTCAAATAAGGCCTTGACTCATTTAGCAATCATTTCACATCTCTACCCCGTGATCGAATTAATATTTTATAGGGCCACACTGTTCTACAGCCAGACCACTTTTCCAAAAAATTGAATTTTGTGCTTATTTATTTTATGGATCATTTGTTGAAATAGATTTCAAAACAGGTTTAGGCTATTTAGATTTTTTCCAGTGAACTGCAAACGAAAAACTCACACACTCAACTGGAAAGGACATCAGGGGCCATCTAATCCAAGCTTCTCATTTTATGCCTAATGAAACCCAGGCTGAAGATGCAGAATCACTTGCCCAGTGGCTTGCCCAGTTGGCATCTCTTCTTTTTAGACGCCCCTGGTACCCTCAGAAAGAAGACATTTCACATTACAAAACCCCAAAGAACACTTTTATAGATCTTATATCTACTTAGGAATTACAAATACCAATGTTCAGATTTTGTTGTTAGCTACTTAGGAACACAGACACCCTCCCCGAACTTTCCCCAGTTGTCACACTATACTACCAGTGTTAGATTACTCGTTCTAAGGTTAGACTCATTTCTCTTTGAAAGCAGGGACTGGCTAGCCAAATTTTCCTTCCGGAATCTAGGCCACTCCCTGGTCTGTTGATGTAGCCCATACACCAGGGTCAAACCAATCAAGTTTGAAAATACAGTCACATGAATTCTTTGCATCTTAAAAATGCTACTTCTGGAGCCTGGAGAAATGGCAGTGAGCTAAGCTGAAAAGACAGACAGCAAATGAGGAGAAAGGGTGAAGAGAGAGGGGCTCCCCAAAGAGGAAGAAGGGAGGAGCAGCTTCGTATGTGGGTACACCGCACCCGAGAGCCATACTCAGCCCTTGCTTTCAGAGAAAGTCTTTGTACAGAGGACTGACAACACTGGTGAGCTCAGATCACAGAGTGAGAAGCAAGGGAGAGCATGCAGGCGTGGGAGGTTTCCTTAACGTTTGATTGCTTTCTGGTAAACAGATTCAGTTGTTTGAGACAACAACAAACCTAAGTATACAGGACACAGGTACGCGATGAGACACGGCTGCTCTTCCTTAACAGATCCAGACACATTGCCACCTGAGCCTGAGTGAGAAGGAAATGAGGATTACCCATCAGCCCAGGACAATATCCCTTCAGTCACTTAAAAGTCTGGCTGAAAACAAACGTGGGATAAACAGCAAGGAATTCTCAAGACACACTAAAAGCTACAGAACAATCCCAGTTTGCTTATTGCAGTTTTATCTGCATGAACTCTATAATGAATAGTTTCATTTGACATTCCATAAAACCCCACCAAAGATCTAGCTTGACAGGAGAAAGTTTGCAGGATTTGAAGAGGAAGGGGTTATTTAAACAATGTTATCTTTTTTTCAAGAAATGTTATTATCTGTAGAGTAAGCATTGGGACTGTTTGACTATAATCTTCTTTGCTCATCTCAGAGTACAGGATAAGAGGATGGGGTGACCGATAAGTTGAAACGTCATTAAAAAAAAAAAAAAAAAAAAAACCAACCAAGAAGAATGTGGATATAAACTCAGTTTCCTTAGACGGGCAGCCACAGTAAAAAGGAAACTCAATGGTTAAATGACCATTTCTGACATCTTAGTATGAAACAGGTTCCCATTGGGGAGCTTTAAAGAAACACCCTTTCTTTAAAAAAATTATTTATTTATCTATCTATTTATCTATTTATTTATTTTATGTGCATTAGTGTTTTTACCTACATGTGTGTCTGTGTGAGGGTGTCAGGTCCCTTAGAACCGGAGCTACAAACAGTTGTGAGTTGCTATGTGGGTGCTGGGAACTGAACCTGGGTCCTCTGGAAGAGCAGCCACTGCTCTTAACCTCTGAGCCATCTCTGCAGCCCCAAACACCTTTTTTAAAAAAAAAAAATAGGACCAAGCTTACATTAAAAAGTTCATCAAAACAGCCCCCCCCAACTCCCAAAGTGTAAGACACCATCATTTAGAAACCCAGTTAAAAGATGAAGAATTACTTTTCTAAAAAGCTTCTGTTTGCATAAAAACCAATGTCTGGCTATAACTATCTATTTAGAAGAACACTCTTTCAAAAAAAAGTGAGTTTGAAAAACTGACTTTCTTCCTGGTTAATTCTAAGCCTGCATTTTAATATGTTTTAGCATTTAAGGTTGCTTAAATATTTAAGAAATATCGCCAACAGTCCAGTCCGTCTCCCAAACACAACAAAGCAAGACAAAGACAGGGTCCTAGTGTTTGCCCTAGTTACGCATTCACTGGTAAATAAAGGCACTGACTGATAACCACAGCCAGAAAATGCCTAACTGGGCCATCCAAAAGTTCAGTTAGCAGTATTTGTTTTGGAATTCCCCAGGGTTTTATCTTATCAATTTGTTTTTCCTTCCTCTTTTTAGAGCAGCCTGCATAGTGAGAGTTAACTACTTCAAGACAGGAGCAAAGTAAGGTGCTGTGAAGTCTACATACATGGGTCCAGTTCCTATTACACCCAAGCCACGGCATATACAGATTGTTTAAATAAAGTGTTGCTGAAGGATGAACAAAGAAAAGTTACTTTATGAGCTTCTGAGTTGTGGATAGACCCCCATCAACTAGACAGAATAACTTTCAAATGTCTTTTCATCATACTTACGCATATTTCTTCTAGTTATTAAATATAAAAACATAAATTATCCAATCTGTATCACAAATAAGCAAAATGCATGCACGTGTGTGGTGTGTGTGTGTGTGTGTGTGTGTGTGTGTGTATGTGTATGCTATCTATAGACTAAACATTCACTCATTCAAGACTAAAGTGATCAAATACTAAAATATGGAAGAGCTTGGTAGTATTGAAGTTCTGGCAACATGATTGAATGCTGCATTGAGTAAACCCAAAATAATTAGATGTTTATGAACTAAAAGAAAACATGGGGACTGGTGAGATGGCTCGGCAGGGGAAGGCCCTTACTGCCAAGCTTGCCAAACTGAGTTTGATCCATGGGACCCACGTGGTGGGAGAGAACCAACTTTCATAGGTTATACTCTGATCTCTGATTGGGTGTCTCTGCTCTCCCCAATAAATAAATGAAACAAAAATTTAATTAAAAAAGAAAATATAGATATCAAAGCTAAAAGTGTTTTTTTGGCAAAACAAAAAGATGATGTAATAATAAGTTTATAGTTTACCAAAATATTAGTATATAGCTATTTTCCTCCTAATTGAACAATAACAACAAAATACTAGCTCAAAGACTTCTTGCAGGTTGGGTAGCCAAAGTGAGTTCAAGAGAAAATTGTCTCCTAATTATTTCTCTGTGTTTGTATTTGCTCATCATTTTTATAACAAAATTCTTCATTGATTCTTTGGGAATTTCATATCACGCACCCCAATCCTGTTCACCTCCCAGCCCCTCCATATCCTCCCTCACTCCTGCAGCATTCAACTGGAATTTTTAAGGAGAGGAATAATGGGGAACATTTTGAAATACGTCTATGACAATTTGTTGCATTTTTCCCAATTAAAATGGTAAGATTGTATAGAAAGAAATTGCTACCTCTTCTTCCTCTGGATTTAAATATTATAACGGAGTGGCATATCTTTACATTTTTAGAAACAAATCATTCCATTCTTGTAAGAAAATATTCCTTACAAGGAGTTTAGAAGTTGTGGAAATGGTGCTTCCACAAAACTGATTTGAAAAGAACAACCTTTATTATAGTTGAGTTCAACTGGCATTAGCTAGTATAGGTAGCATGTATTCTGGTTATTGAGTATGCAGTCTGATGGTTGCTGCCTGTGAAACAGTATATTCACCATTCATGGCATTTCTGCATAATCGACAGAGACTTCCAGCGTTTGATGCCTGCTGTGTACAGCAGGTAAAGTTTGCCTTGACTCCTATCTAACACATTGAAAGACCACCAACCTTTCAAGAGAAAGGTCCTTTGGTCATAGAAAATAATTTTTCATTAAAGGAGATACGCGTGTGTTACTGATTCAATCATGTACATATTATATTTAAATATCTGAATTATTTAAACCCTTCTATTTGAGTAATAGAAGTAGACCCTTGTGTAGCATAAGCTGAGTAGGTTGAGTTCTTTGAGTTAGCAAAACACTTAAGGATTACCACACGGCAGGAAATAAGCCCCAGAAAATCATTAAGCAAATTCAAAATACTATTCACATGTATATATCAAGGAAGCATTATGTTTTTTCTAAATGAGGACATTTTGTCATAGGGCACATCATCTTAAATGCCCAGATGATATGACAGAACCTAGAACCCGACATTACAGAACCTAGAACCCGACATTACAGAAGCTCACATGATAGAACTCAGAAGCGCACTACCTGAAGGTTTGACTTTCTTAGTTCCCTGGGCAGTTTTGAACACACAGGAGAACATAACACATCTCAAAGGGGTTGAAAGTGTAGGTAGGGTCAACATCCCAACCATGTCTGCCTCCCTTATATGTCAAGACTGGGTTCTATTATGGCTATCCAGGAGACTCTGTTCGTGAACTTCCCTCTCAGACAATGCCACCTGGCAGTCACTATCTACCCACTATCAGGTCTGACCTGGCAGAAACTACAGGAAGGAGGTTTTCAGTTCAGGAATTTGGAAGTGTAAAGTTTCCATACAGTGCACAACGCACATAGAATACTGGGGTAGAAATGTATAAACCACTACTTTATATGGTCTTCATTATTTTTCTCACCTGGGTAGCCAATCGGGAAGTAGTCGGAGAATACACTATTACCACAGTGGGTCACCCCATGAACATCCCATTGTGATAATATTTGCATAATGACATGCTGAAGGACAGCTGTGCCCCCGGCCCAGGTGTTTAACAAGCCGGGGGTCTGGAATGGTACAGGGACAGATTGACGTTGGGCTTTTGGCAGTTGACTGGTTATGCTCTCTTTATCTTCCTTAAGTTGGAAATACAGTCTCCTGTGGGTATTTTTTTTTTTATTTTTTTAAAAAAAACTTATGAAATTTTTGAAATTTATTTTACACACCAACCACAATTCCCCCTCCCTCCTCTCCTCCCGTTCCCTCCCCCTACCTCCTTTCCACCCACCCCTCCTCCACTCCTCAGAAAGGGGCAGGCCTCCCATGGGAGTCAACAAAACATGGCATACCACGTTGAGGTAGGACCACGCTCCTCCCTCCTGTGGGCACTTAAGTGGCTAGAATATTGGCAGTGTTATGGAACCATGGAATGACACTCTTTTCTGGAGATAGGGCATTCTTTAATTCCTCACACTTTTGGGAAACCAACTACATGTGACTATAAAACTTGCCAGTAAATACTCTTCTCCTTGTGAGTTATGTAAATATATTCAACCTCAAGTTAAATCATTAAAGCGAGTTATAAGAGAATGTTCTTTTTAAATTACAAGTATTTTTGCTTATTGTTATTGTGTGTGCTAATGATATTTATGTGAGTGTGGGAGGGGTGCACATGCCAACTTGTATGTGTATATGTTCATGTGTGTATGTGTGTATATATGGTATGTGTATGTGTATGTGTGTGTGTGTGTGTGTGTGTATGTGTGGTGTGTGTGGTGTGTGGGGTGTGTGTGGTATGTGTGTATGTGTGTGTGTGGTGTGTGCATGTGTGTATATGGTGTGCGTGTGGTGTGTGTGTGCATGTATATGTATGTGGTATGGTGTGTGTGAGTGTGTGCGCGTGCGTGCGCGCCTAGGTCAGAGGACTACTTGGTGGATCTGTTCTCCCCATCTTCCTTCACCTGAGTCCCAAGGATCAAACAAGTTGCTGGACTTGCATTGGAATGCCTGAGTCCATTGGGCCACCTCACCAGCCCTTTTAAGCTGACATGCCCATAAATCCCTGTTTCCCATCCCCCCAGGGGGCTAATACTCTTCTGACTTTATTTTTTTTAAGGAAGAAATCTAAATTTTATAGAAAATGTCAAACGAAACATCCTCACAGAGGATTTAGAAACAATTCTTGGGCTTCCATACCTGTCTTACTGTGTGTCCACGTAGAGGGAAGTCTTGGAAAGTAAAAAGAGCTAGACAAATCTTTGATAAGTGAATGAGTATTTTTTGGGGCTTTACTTGAGGCTGAGGCAGGCATACTTTTATACAGGGTATCCAAGCAAAGGTATTTATTTACATTTGCACATTGGTAGGTACAGCCACCTAGCTGGCAAGAGACCAGCGGCAAGGCGTGAGGGAATTTCTGTGTGTTACTGATTTAGAGGCATATACTCCAACAGGTTATTAACATAACTAAAAAACCCCAAAATAGATTTTCCAGGAGGAACAATATATTTTCAGACTCTTATTGACGAACACAAAGGTGGTGAAAGCTGGTAGAAACCCCCTGCATAATTTATCACAATATAGGTAGAAGCGTATGACCGTTACCCAAGGCAGTAAGACTTTCCATTATTTAACACCCTAGCAAATAAACAGTTGAATATAAAGTGTAGATACTATTTGGAAACGCTCAAGCAACTCAGGAAACACATGTGCTCCGTGTCATCAGGTCACACTCAGGTGGCATTCTGGGAAAGTTTTTGGAAAACACTGGTAGAAATAGATTGCAAGAAGGGAGATGGACACATAAATCCATTAACAGCTGCATTTATAGCTCTCTCCACTATCATTTCCCAGGCACTTTTCTAATATTAGCTGCTGAGACTCCGAGAGCACACAGCTCATCTCCATTGTCTCATCTATCTCCACAGAGGAAGAGACCTGAAGGCAGGAAACATTCACAGCTTACTACTTCTTTGTGGTCCAAAATTAAATGAAAACATTTAAGTTTATAGTTCTCTATGCTGCAAAAATCTGTGCAAACTATTTTCTAGAAATTTTTTTTGTCTTTTAGCAAAATCCTCAATCTTATTTCTAATGTAAATGTAGGTTACAATGAATGTTTAGGACACAGAATCTATTGATGTTACCCATTATAGCAAAATGCAAGGCTACTGAAGTTTTGTGCCAACTCAAGGCAAGCAAGGCCAATTGTCAGACCAAAATAATGGTGATCTTGGTAAAATCTGGTTAGTTATGAGGTCTACAGTTGCCATAAAAAATACAATGGATCTCTCCTCCCCTCCCTCCCTCCCTCCCTCCCTCCCTCCCTCTCTCTCTCTCTCTCCACATGTGCGTGTTTCTGTAAGTTTGCATATGCATCACTGGGATTACAGACGTGTGTGCTGAATCCAGCTTTACATGGTTTCTAAGGATCTGAACTCAGGTCCCTGGGCTTGTGAGGCAAGTGTTTTTTCCTCTGAGCCACCTCTCCAGCCTAAGACAATGCATTCCACCTAAGAAAAGTGATTTAGAGATTTTATGGTTTGAGTAATCCTATACCTCTCTATCAAGAATGCTCAGGACTTTGTGACACACCTACTCATTGCTATGGCAACTGGGCTCCACTAAGACTAAAACTGCTGAAGAATTTAACAGCTGGAATTTCAGGATGTTCATGGGAACCTGAAACGGCTTCCCCAATAGGTCACTTAACTTCAAGTTTAGAAATTATATGCACCTCCCATTAGAACATAAGCTTGAAGAAACTTGGACAACGACAGAAATTCCACCAAGCACACCTTGCTTCTAACCCAGGCAACGCTTACACATGAGAGCTGGAAATCTGGAAGCTTCTGTGGCTAATGTCTGCAACATGCTGTGCTAATGACCAGGCAACTAACTAGTCATTCAAGTGGGAAAAAGGGTTGGCAAGCCATGGGAAAAAGGAACTCACAGTTGTTCAAGTAGGAAAATCCAAAAACACAACTGAAAACCTTTAAAGCAATTCAAGCCATATCTCATGAGGGGATGAACATTTTAAAAAAAAATCAAGAGACAAAGTGAACTTAAATGCGTTAGAATAACATGTGCACAGATCTATCTCTAGAGAAACTCTATTATATCACGATTAATGCCGAGACTGCAATCAAGCCAGGCTCATTTCAATAGATTCCAAGTTTTGAACAGTTTCTAGGCTATCCAAGTGGGAATTTGGCCAGGATACTGGGGTTAATAATTCATTTTGAGGAGGGCTAATTCTTTGGGACGCAGCCCACTCCACAGGAGAAACATTGGCCCATGTGAGCAAATCCACTTTTCAAGATCACCCTCAATTAGTTCCACAAGGAGGGGGGAGGGGCAGTGTAGTCACGTCTTTAGACAAAAATATTTATTGTATTCTTGAGGAAAAACATTAGTGTCGAGGAATGGCTCAAAGCATTCACATCTGATTTCTGGACTTAATTTTTTTTAAAAAAATCGGTTTTCTTTGTTTTTGAGACAGGATCTCACACTGGACAAGAATTCACTGCATAGTCCACGTTAGCTGTGGTCCTCCTTCCTTGGTCTCCCACATGCTGGAATTCAGGTGTGAGGCACCATGTCTCTCATGATAACTGTATTCTTAAGGAATAATCTTTCCATCAACTTGTAATTGCTTAGATCTTGGTGTAAGGTGCCAATGTCTAAAGGTAGGTGCTCCGAAATCAGGGAGACCTGACATGGACTGTCTGTGAACTGAAGAAGCTCTTGGCTCACCCTAAAACTTGACTTTTCCATGTGTCTGATGCAGTATAAACCACTCCTTTACTCGCTGAATGAACAGCTCCCGAGTGCCAGGCACTGTTCCAGGACATGCATCCTTGACCCTCCGGATTCCTCTTAGATTCCACCGAGGGACATAAGCAGCGAGCTAAAAATAGAGAATATATATTCTATATGGCGTCCGCAACTCTTACGAAGAAAAACAGGCATTCTTCTGAGAAAGGGACTGGGGATGCTGCTGTTTTGCAGAGGGTGGCCAAGGAGAGTGTTTTGAGAAGGTGACATTTGAGCAGACTCCAGTGGAGTCAGAGCCAGCTGCGAGGCAGCAGTGGCAAAGAGCCCGGAGTCCTGCTTGAGTGTGACAAGGGCTAAGAAGGATGGGGCTAGAGTGTAGCTGGCACCAGATCACCCTGAGCCTTGTGGGTCATGCTAAAAGGCTTAGACTCTGACATGGCGCCCGACACACAGTAATTAATCGCATAACAAATAGTGGCTATTTATTTATTCATAGTGGGCAAATATCGTCATAAACCAGAACCATCCATCATTTCCACTGCGCTGCCACGTAGCTGGAGTTCTCTGCATCAGCCCTATGATCCCAACATAGCTTAACACATCTGAAATGCTCACGAATATCACCAGCAAATGTTTCCTGTGGTACGTGATTATTCAGCCTGTTATTTTTTTTATCAGCGGTGAGTTCTTTAAAGTGATTTTTAGTTGAAAAAAGTTGGAGTACTAAAAGGTTCTTTAGCTGGGACGTGTGAAGGGGGAGAAATGAATTAGTCATGTCCTTTGCATTTTCTCAAGGACACCTGAATGTCGTTGTCAGCTCATAACTAGCTAATTTGGAAGAAAATTTTCATACCTCTAAACAGTATAACTGGGCTACAGTAATCGCCATTAGCAGCTCCTCAGGACACTGATGAGCATCCATACTCTTCCCAAAAACCTGCATGTCTCTATGTCACCAATAAAAGAGTCCTGGCCTTCATCCTAAGGGTTTTCACAATCTGGCCCCAAGTGATATTTCCAAATGCAGCACACTGTGACGCGGCATCACAAACTTAAAATCCTAACCAAAGCACACGCTTCCTTTGTCTATGTAATCCCACCATGGTCACCATCAACACACTGCCAACTTGAAGGTATTTCCAGTGCTTCCCATTATTTTTGGCTGCCCTCTTTTCTGTACACATGGAAGACGATGGTCCCCAGTCCTCCTATGGCTGTCCTTCCCACAAATTAAGCAGTTGACGAATGACTATGATTGAGAGGTACGTGTGATTTGGAGCTAATATGAAGCCCTTGCCTCACTGTCCTCAGCTGCCATCCTGGGGATTCTTGTTTAGGTAAGGTGCCGCAGGCTGAAGGTGCCTTATCTGTTGGCTTGCATGTGGTGGTGGGCAGCTAACGCCAAAGGCAGAAGGAACTCACTATTGACTTTGGGTACTGAAAGAAAAAAAATCTCTTATTGAGCTATGCCACTGAGATTTCTGTGGCTATTTTTCTGAACATCAAAACAATTTGATCAACATACTATTCTTCAAATCAAGCTTCCATGACAGATATTTTGAAATTATTTTTCGTTTCTGTCTACATTGGGAGTGGGGGTGGGGAAAGACAGGATCTCATGTAGTCATGTTGGCCTCAAACCGACTGTGTAGCCAAATCTGAGTCTGGATCTTTACTCCTCCTGTCTCTGGCCCCCAAGTACTGGGATTATAGCCATGTACCAGCATGCCTAGCCTTTATCTCTATTTCTAAAGAAATATGGTGGTCTGTGGAAACAGTTCAATCTGTAAACTGCTCACTGAACCAATATGAGAACCCATGAAAGCCAGGCATGACTTGAATACTTACAATTCCAATGCCGGGGCAGGCATATTCCCAAGGCTGGTGCACCTAGCCTACTGGGTGAGTTTCAGGCCAAGTCAAAAAGCAAGGTGGAGAGCTCATAGAAATAACACCTGAGGATGACCTCCTGGCCTCTGGATGCATGTACACACACACACACACACACACACACACACACACACACACACACATACTTTTTAAAGATGTTTTTATTGTTTCAGATACTGGTAAAGAACTCTTTTTGCTGTTAGAATCAGGTATATTGAGAAGGACCTCTGATAAGCTTGGGGGTTAGAAAGTGAGATTGAAATAAATCTCTCAGGCCTGTCCTGCCAATAGCAACCCATTTCCTGCTAATGTAGGAAGTTCCTCAGCCTAAAAGGCCGAGAGGCTGTGCTAAGAGATGTACAATTGCAGAAGAGGAGGGATATTCAGATGAAGATAGGGGCTTGAGGATGCAGATGGGTGTGACTGGAGTCTCTCAAAGGCCTGTGCTGTCTGAAAAGTGACACCTCCCTGGAGCACTGAAAAGTTTCTAGGAGATTCATGCTCCTTGAGATGACTGAATCTCTTGAGGAAAGGAATGGATATAGTTGGATCCAGTTTGTTCTGATTTAAAACAGAGTCACTGGTCTGGGAAAAAAAAAAGTCTCACATCAGGGCAACGCTTCATTTATTTCATCCATGGAGGAGAGGTTCTGCACTGCCTTGCGCAGAAGACAGGAGGGTGGAAGAGGAAGGTCTTCAATGAAAGGGATTCTCTTCCGAGCCTCTCTTTATTCTACCATGTGTCTTGATCCTAACTTTGGAGTGGAGGATCTCACTGAGTGGATGGTTGCTGATAATCAAAAGTAGTCCTCTTGAAGGGAAGCTGGCAGGGGACATGTTGGGGATCTGGGGAGAGTTGGGAGTGAATATGAATGAAATTCATTGTACGCATGTCTGATATTCTTAAAGACTAATAGAAATGTCTTTTTTGCTTCTTTCTCCACAGTGAGATGCAAACTAGCCAACAACAAGGATGTATCACATCAGACAGCACAGGTCCTCGAAAAATTCCCAATTTTGTTTTAACTTTTCCTGCTTAAGGCATTTAAAGATTCTTTGACAATGCCTTCATCATTTTGACTTGTAAAAGCTGACAAATATTTTAAAGACCTCATCAGCTACAATCCTACTCATCACACAGTACATTTTCTTCTCTTAGCCTGGGCTCAACTACATTTAATTATCTGAATTTTCTCAACATGAAGAAAACAGCTCCCGGAAAGGGTGAGAATTGGTGGTGGGGGGTGGGCGATGAGTATAAAAATGAGTTTCACTATCTCTCCCTCAGTGTATCTGCTCTGTCATCCACAGTTAAAAAAAAAAGTCCTGTTTTTGCCTGTTTGAAAACCACATGACATTAAAGAATCTTTTCCTCTCTTTCGCAAACTTCAACACCATCTGGAGTACCTTCCTCCCTTCCTTTCCCCACATCCCTGGTCATCCATGCTTTCTTACTAACTCAGGAATGAATCTTCCTTATTTGATTTACTCTTTCCTGTTTCTGGGCCCTTTAATTTTACCTTAATTCCTCGGTTATTTGCACATTATCCTCTACATAAAAACAAATGTACATGGGGCTGGCAAGATGGCTTAGCGGTTAAGGGCACTGGCTGTTCTTCCAGAGGTCCTGGGTTCAAATCCCAGTGCCTACATGGTACAACTGTCTGTAACTCCAGTTCCAGGGGATCTGACACCTTCATGCAGACATACATGCAAGCAAAACATCAATGCATACAAAATAAGAATAAATAAATAATTTTAAAATGTTTTTTAAAATGTACAGGTGCCAAGGACCATTGGAGTCAAGATGTGTCTTTTGTGCTATATGTTAAATACTAAGAACCAACTATTTGGACTTCCAATGTTAATGAGAAGTAACAAGGACAAAGAAACTGAGCCATCTAGCTGCCCAGGAAGCAGGGTTGATAGCACATGGACACAGTGAGTTTCCAGCGGTGTATTTGTGGTCTGGGTCAGGAAGATTTAGGTCTGCTCCTTGAATAAACTAAACTCGTGGCGATCATCTTTGAAGATCTTTCAATAACTAATAATTTTAAAAAGATGTGAGATTCATCTTATGATTAGTACTGGAGAACAATCTTTGTCTTACTTGGCTTATGTTTTGCAAAATAAAATACCGATAGAGGAGAATGATAAAGAGCCATTGTCCTCAAACAGCTTATCGACTGACCGTTACTGAAGAATTCTGGGTCACTGCTACAGTCCTGGTAGTTACTAGATACATGTCAATCCCTATGAAAATGAACCCCTGGTTAAATCCTCAACTACAATACAGATTCATCTCAAATTGTAAACATTTTATGTCCATCTTTGCCTCTGTCTCTCTCTGTCTTACACACACACACACACACACACACACACACACACACACACACACACAGCATTCTGTAGAAAAGACTGTCTACAGTTTGAAAACTCTGAATGCCAGCATTGTCCTTTGCTCTACAAATTAGTGGAAGCGTCAGCCTCACTGTCCCTGACATAGCTCAGGGAAAGTGATGTCCTCATAGACAAGGGGCTTCTGACACTTGTCTTTATTACCCCGCCATAAATTCATAAAGGGATGTCTGCTGTAGCCAGTTGGCAAGTTCACCACAGAAGCACCAACACCAATTTAATGACTTGTGTACACATCGTAAACTGGAGAATCTTTATACAAGGAAATCAGATAAATCAAACATGAGCTGAGGCTTGGGGAAAAGCAATTAAAGCTTTAAGTTAAGGTGGCTGTGGGAGGGCACACTATCACATTAGAGCAGATAATAGAAAATGTGTTAATGCAACTACAGTATGTGCGATTAAATTAATTAGTAATATTAAATGTGTTTAAAGCAACATTTTCATCAACAGATAAATAGATAAGAAACATCTAGAAGTTTCCATTTCCTCATCCTATGTGTTCAAATGATAAGAAAAAACAAGCAACAGAAAACTAAAAGCCTAAACCAAAATCAAACCAGAAATTTCCAAGGAGGTCGCTAAAATTCAAATGCCAGGGGCGTGAGGTATGGGGATATAAAGTTGACTTACTGGCTTCTGGCTAGTATCAGAGAAAAGAAACAGTTAGAACAATAAAAACCCATTTGCTATCTTTCATTTCCTGTAACATATTGAAATGTTTGGTGTCGTCCTGTTTCTTCCCATGCCTAGAAGGCTGGTGTGAAGGACCTTTCACGTACATTGTTTTCTGAGCAAGAATTTGCAGCCCATCTTGAAGACAGGCTTAGGCAACATCTGCTAATAGAAGTTCTAGAATTATCTTAACATCTAAGAAGCCTCACTGAACAAAAATTAGACTTCCTATATGCCAACGCGCCTCGTCAACTGAAAGCTGGAAGCTAAATTTGGCCAGAAGAAACTGGCTTCGAACTCCAGAAGTTTTGGGGCCAAATTCAGCCTCGTTTAACTTGTATTCCTGTTTCATAGGGGAAAAAAATAGGTCTGTTCCAGTGACAGAGAGACTTCCATTTATTCATCTCAAAGTAATAAGATCCCAGAATGGAGCCTTCATGACACAAAGTGCTTTTAAGTTCTCCCTGAGGGGAACACAATATACACAATTTATGTAAAAAGACGAAAAAGGAAAGCTGAGTATTCCAGGGAAGGGTCAGAAATCAATATTTCTTTAACAACCTAAGCAACGTGCATTACTCTTAATACAAATACTTCAGAGGCTTCCCATTCTTTGTGAAGGGGGATTTTCACCTAATTGGGGTTCAAAGTAACAGAACGTGTCCTTCTACCCTGCCTTCCATTGCTGCAAATGAAAAAGAACAGGACACCATTTCACAGGTCCTGTCGTCCCGGGTTAAAACTTACCTAAATGTCCCACTGAGGAGCAAAGGGGCAGCTAAATCTTACACATCTCAATGGGATGTGCTAAAGACAGTGTGGCATCTATATGAACACTGAAGAAACGGGTGGAGGGGAAGGTCTCAATGTGACACCAATGGTTGTGATGAAAATGCAGCCTTTTCCCCCCTATGACTTTCTAGTACTCTGTCAATAAAAGTTGGAAAAACCAAAAACCATTTCGGTAGTGTTAGAAAAGTTTATGTAAGTTATAATTATCACGTTATGATGAGCGTGTGGAGCATGGACCTTATGAGGGAAGGTATGCAAAGGCCTGGGCTCCTTTGAGCATGTTTTAGTCCACCCCTCAGCCCATTCTGCACATGGAAGTGAAGAGGATGACTGCAGAGGATGCTGTGGTCAGTCTAGCCTCTCTCCAGCCCACGCTTCGGTGGCTCCCTATTGTTCCCAGCTGCAGAAGGAAGTGACTATCACCACCCTGGGATACCAGATGGCTGGGTGAGTGCCCAGAGGCCTCTTGCTCCATCATGAAGACCACCACCTTTCCTGGTTCATTTTGCTCTTTTATTTCCAGAACAATGCCATCACCCTGTTCTTGCGCATACTATTGTGCCCTCCTCCCCTGCATCCCATCTCACATCTCTCCATCTTCCTGCCCCAGACTGTTGGTTAATCAGTACCAACCTTTCAGCTTAGGTTAACTTCCTGATAACATGCACCTTCAAAGCTCCTTAGGCTTCACCTTTGGGTATTTGCCTCAGGTTTTCCTATACCAGACTGTAAGCATCACAAGGGTAGGAGACACTGTGTTCTGTTTAACCACCATCCCCTTGCCAGTGCTGAGCACAGAGGATGGCTCACACAGTAGAAGGCAGACAAAGATTTCCAGAACACTGGAGTGAGTGAAAGCATGTCCGGGTGGAATTGGGCTTCATAAGCAAGTCCATAACGACAGCCTCAAGTCACTTCAACAAGGGCTGAAATGAAGCAGGGAGTAAATTAAGTAGGCAGTAACAACACCGTCATGCTCAATAGACACCTCTGAAGGAGCCTGTTCAGTCTGGTTGGTGAGGACCAGTCAAAGCAGTGGAGGCAGACCTCCAAAGAGTACTTGTGCTTCTCGAAGTGTCCTTAACAAGCGACTCAGAAGCTCACAGACCAGACTCCAGCTTCCATCATGGGTCGTGACTCCATTTAAGGCCATGTAACTGAATGTGGGAATTGCAACAATTCTGGCAAGAGTAAAAGGTTTCTGAGTGCACAGTAACCAAAAAGTAACTCAAAATCGAATATGAATTGAACTTGAGGTGTCTCAGTGCTCATTTGTACTACATCCAGCGACTTCACTGTGGCCTTGGTATTTCTGTTTGTTCGTTTTTGTTTTTTAAACAAAGACTTTAAACTTTGTCTGGTTATCATTCTTCACTGAGTATCAAGTTATCATGTCTTTAGAGTGTATTGTATTGGAGTATTTGATTCTTTAAAACAGACAATCAAACAAACCAACAAGATCTCTCTAATGTAGCTCTTACTGTCCTGGAACTCACTGTGTAGTCTAGGCCTGCCTCCAATTGACAGAGATCTGCCTTCCTCTGCCTCCTGTGTGCTGGGATTAAAGGCATGCACCACCACCACAACAGGTCTAAGTATATTCGGTTCTAAAAATTGCCGTTTGTGTTGCTGACTTGAGTTTCATTAAAAAAAAAAAAAGTCAATAAATGAATTTTGGCTTGGCGTTAGGACAGACTTCCCAACGGCTTCTGAAATGGCCCTCTGTACAGTTCTACCATTTTGTACTGCATATTTATGCAAAGCAGTATTCTCGTGATTGATGATTGCAAAATCAAAATATCAATCAACTCTGAAAAACACTGAAGATGCCCTACATCTTCATTCTGAATTCTTCATCTGAATTCGTCACAGAAAAACGGTCACATCTATCTCATTAGTACACAAATTTGCTTTCACCTTTAATAAATGGTAAGGTTATACAGATGCCCAAATTTGTTTTTAAAATAAATTTCTTTATGATTTATTATCAGTAAGCATTTGATTTGTATGTCTGTTTTACATAGCTATACATCCAGTTCACATGAAAATTTCTCAGCTAAATGAGGTTGTGACGAGAAAGCCCCTAAGAAGCCCCTTCCTGATGGCTGTCTGCCCTTAACCAGGCCAAAGCCAGCAGTGAAGCCTCCAAGATGGTTTAACCCACCTCCTGGACTTCTAATCAGAAGCAGATTAACCTTTTTTTCCCCCCTGCATTTGGAATAAGTAACCAATTGGTGGATATCCCTGATGAGTCTAACTTCTCCATCTGCATTTGCTGTTGAGATGGCGATTTTTATAATTTCTTTTTAATCCACTGTTTAGCTTTGTGTCATTTTTTGTTGCTTTGTTTTGTGTATGCTTATTTTTGTTTGTTTGTTTGACTCAATCTCTCACTATATAGCTCTGGCTGTACTGGAACTCAGTCTGTAGACAAGGCTGACCTCGAACTCAAAGAGATCGGCCTGCTTCTGCCTCCCAAGTGCTGGGATTAAAGGCATGTGTTATTACTATATCTGGCTGCCCTATGTCTTTTTAATGCTTTTATTTTCCCCTCCTTCATTGCAATGATGTGTTGTCCTTAGGTCCTAAAGAGCTCCAGGGCTGTTATGCACCATGCCATTTCTTGTCGTTTCCCAGTGACCTTAAAGTGACTAGGTTTTAAAAAGTCTCCTAAAGTAGAATTCTGAGGACTAGGTTGTAAAGAATTTGTAAAATCGTGCTAATTCTTTTTTAAAATTTAATTTTATTCATTAGTGTTATGTGTATGTGAGATATGAGTGTGTGATGTGTGTGTTTGTGTATGTGTTGTATGTGTGGTTATGGGCATGTGCCACCACAGAGGACAACTTTCACACGTGGGTTGTCTCCCTCTGTCTCACTGAATCATACGTCTTCTTGGCTTTATTTTTGGTTTGGTTTGGTTTGGTTCTCACTGCTCTGTGTACTCCCTGCTAACTGACCTTGGAATTGCAGAGCCCTTCTGCCTCCCTGTAGGAGGGCTGAGACTGTAGAGGCATGCCACCACACAGGTTCTGGGGATCAAACTCTGGGCCTCAGGCCTGTGGTGCCGGCATCTCCTTACCTGCTGAGCATCTCCCAGACTAGAATTATGTTGATTCTGTGGGTTAAAAGCAGTGAAGTCATGCCCTGATGTCTGATGTTGAAACCAGCTTCTCACATCTACAAATCTACCCATCTGTTGAGACTGTCTTTGTTATTCAGAACTAAGAAAACACTTCTTTTGTAGGTTCGTTTAAAGGCTGTCCTTTGAACCTCCTGTGTGTGCTAGAATTCATTTGAATTTGCAGGTGCATCTTGTGCGTACCCGCAGGAAGTCACAATGCCTCTCTGAGCCCCAGTTTCTCCATCTCTGAAATAGGATAACTACCTACCTGGCAAATCCTTGGGAGGGTTACATATGCCAATTTAAGATCACCCTAAAGCCGGGCGGTGGTGGTGCACGCCTTTAATGCCAGCACTCGGGAGGCAGAGCCAGGCGGATCTCAGTGAGTTCGAGGCCAGCCTGGTCTCCAAAGCGAGTTCCAGGAAAGGCGCAAAGCTACACAGAGAAACCCTGTCTCGGAAAAAAAAAAGATCACCCTTAACAGGGGCAGAACATTTACATGTAGATCATGGGATGAAGATCCCACAGAGCTTTGGGACACTGCCACAGGTCTCTGTACAGCAGCCAAGCCTGTGGTTCAAGGGTTTCCCCTCTCTGGTGCAAGGCTGGCACCTCATGCAACTCACGGCCCAATAGTTCAAAGGCACTCTTCCATTGGGAACAAGGAGTCATTTTTCATTCCTGCTACCTCATAAAAAATGTGTGTGGGGGTCTGTATTCTTAAACGCAGGAGGGGTGTAAACAAAATTTCATTGAACTCCAAGAACTTCTTAGGAGTCCAGAAAGGTTTATTTAAAAATACTGTGAATAACAAAATCCAGAGCTCCCATCTATTCAAAATTATCCAATCCCCCTATGAACTGTAATCTATAACTATCAGTGAGGAGTTAGACTTGGTGCTTTGTACCTGGTGAGAATTCAGAAATGAAGAGAAGGGCAGGATGATGATTGAATAAATGAAAGTGTAACTAACCGCAGCAGGAAACCACAAACAAGCAAACTGAGGCACTGTCCATGTCTCACCACTGGCCAAAAAAATGCACATTTTTCATTTGAAAAGACTGTAAGCTTCTGGCTGCTAAAGTTGATCTTGTGATATTTAAAGAAGATTGGTGTCTTGTCCTTGAATGGATATCAGAATTTAGTGTATGTATGTATGTTGATATGTGTGAGTTGATATGTATGTGTTGATATGCTCATGTTCATGTCTGTGTATGTGTGTGTTGATATGTGCTTCTGTGTGTGTGTGTGTGTGTGTGTGTGTGTGTGTGTGTGTGTTGGGGTGTGTGCATGTTCATGTGTGTTCATTCACGTAGAGGCCAGAGATAAATCTTGGATGTTGTTGCTAAGGCGCTGCCTTCTTGGCGTTTATTTGCTTTTCAGATTTATTTATTTTTATTCGATTTGTGTGAGTATGTGCCTGTATATATGTATGTGTACCATGTACATTCCTGGTGCTTGGGGAGGTCAGAAGAGGATGTTGAATCCGGTAGGAGCTGGAGATGTAGATGGTGGGTTATCTGGGTAGTAGGAACTGAACCCAGGTTCTCTGCAAGAGCAGCAAATGCTCTTGACCACTGAGCCATCTCTCCCTCCAGCTCCCTGTTCACGTCATTTTTGAGCCAGGATCTCTCACTAGCTTGGGGCTTGCCTTGAAGGTCAGGCTCCAGGAATCTGCCTGGTCTGATCCTCCAAGGTGTCTGCCTGCCCACCACTGGGATTACAAGTGTCCATCACTGGGCTAGCGTGTGTGTGTGTGTGTGTGTGTGTGTGTGTGTGTGTGTGTGTGTGTG
>CABHPQ010166080.1:21438-37735 GCA_902168405.1 Peromyscus aztecus
GTGTGTGTGTGTGTGTGTGTGTGTGTGTGTGTGTGTGTGTGTGTGTGTAGATTCTGGGAACAAACTCATGTCTCCATGCTCAGCCAGCAAGCATGTTACTGACTGAATTAGACGCCGAATTCAACAAAATTTCACTTCAGTTTTCTCCTCTGTGTTTCCCGAACCTCACATTGTGAGAGAGTTTCTACATTTGATATCAACTTTATAAATTTCAATTATCACCAAAATTCCAAATAAAATGGACTCTGGTCAGATTGCTCAGCACTGTGTAATATGTTTTTTGTAAATTCAGAAAATGTCACATAAGCTGAAGCAAAATCTAGAACTCTGCTTTAGGATGCCAAATATCACACTGAAATCTTAAAGACTTGATTTCTGAAATTTTTTTTGTTCTCACTTCCTGCACATTTCAACCAGCCACAGAGACTGACCTCAATGAGGTCAGCTCTCTCATTTGTACCCTTTTTTGGGGGGTGGGGGAAGTGTCATATTCTGAAAATCAAATTGTTTATATTCTGAAACTGAAGCCATTTGTGTATATAATGCCAATATTCCAAAGAGTCCATTCTCAATTCCTAAGTTATCCCTGAGCTCTGACATGCTATGTAAACATTTAAATGAGAAAAGCAGACACTAAAGAAGTGGTTTCCCAAATGGAAGGCATTTAACCTCATTGAAATTGGAGGGAAAGCTGACACTCCCCTCGCCTGACACTTCCTGGGTTTTGAAGTTTGTGGCTTTGGCCTATGTGGGGCCCTCAGCAGATCAAGGGCAGACAGGCATGTGAGAAGCAGGGTCCTCCTGATAAACTCATGCACATGCCTCATTTGGTTAAGAACAGAACCATCTTCCCTTACTCTGGCTTTCTGGGGGAGGGGGAACTGGAGTGAGAAAGCGGCCACGCCCATCAGAAAGGCTCTCCCAACCTTCCTGTGCCAATCACAGCAAACACTTTTTAGATGTTCTGTTGACATGTGCTCAGGGGAGAAGAGGCGCTCTCACATTTTCCAAAGGACCAGAATATCAAGAGATGGGAAATCCCTGAGCTGAGCAACCTTATTATCAAGGCTAAGGCAGGCACCTGGGGAATTAATAGCTGACATGCCTCATTTTAAACACCCACCATATGTTCTTGGAAAATGCAGCCATGCTACTTATCACTTTCTGTTTTTCCTTCCCGGGTTTATGTTTTGCCTTGAATAAAAACAGCATGAAAACACCAGCTCACGTTACAGGTACGCACCTCCTCTGTGGAAGAACTCAGCAGCATTTTTTAGTGTTTTATTTATGTAAACAAAAGTGCTCTGTAAATCAGGACACGTTGGCCGTTGGCCGGTGTGAAGAACGCTGTGAGCTTCAGGAGGAGGAGCAGCTTCCCGGCATCAGTCAGGTGTGCATGCTCCTCCCAAAGCCAGCAGCTGTCTTCCCTCTTGATGGGTTTTGTTTTTTTGTTGTTGTTGGTTTTTTTTTTTTGGTTTTTTTGTTGTTTTAAATCTCATGTCTGTCTTTCAGTGTTCTTTAAACTTATTTAAAGTAAATCATGAAGCTGCATAAGGGAAGGTGGCTGTTTACAGAAACAGAACGCTTACCATGGGCAACAGACTATAAAGACACAGGCCTGCACACACAGAGCCATACACACAACCACACTTGGATATATGAACACACACACACAGGAATGCACACACCCACGCAGAGGCATGCACACCCCCACACACAGACATTCACTCCCCCACACACAGACATTCACAAGCCCCCCAAGGCATGTATACCTACACAGGCATGTATACACACACAGAGGCATACATGTGCCCACATATATGCACATACACAGGCACCCATAAACATAGGCACACACACATTCACAGGCAGACACACAAGCATATACCCAGAGAAATGCACGTGTGTGTGCGCGCACACACACACACACACATGCACAAACATAGGCACATGAATAAGCACAGACACACACAGGCTTGCACACTCATGCACACATATACATACCTTCCTGCATTCATTTTCCCTTGCTTGATGACACCCTGAGCTAAGAAAATATTCCAGTCACCTCTTCTTTCTCGTGGAGGTGCATGCTGAAGGACTCAGCTCATGGCGCAGAACTGAGAGTCAGACAGGTTTTAGTTTTGTGTGGTTTTGTTTCTTTCCCCTTCCTGCTCATTGTTGCTTTGGGGTAGCACACAACAGGCAATGTTTATGGGTACAGCCAGGCCCAGGGTGAGTCCAACGTCGCATGATGTCAACAGCAAATGGACAGTGGAAGTAGGTTCAAGAGACCAGCTGTACAACACGGTGACTGCAGTAATGGTCGTGTATCATACCCATGAGTGATGCCAAGAGGGTGGATACTAAGTGTTCTCACCACAAACAGTAACCCACAGGAGAGGCGGGGCATGTTTAACCACCCCACAAAGTACATGGATTTCAGAACATTATGCTGCAAGCTGTAAGTAGATGTAACTTCGTCAATTATAAAAATAAAGGAATTTCCATTCAGACCTCATATGAAATAGCAAAGGAGATAACAATTAAAAGAGAAACCATGGCAGTGCGATTTTATCTATCTATCTATCTATCTATCTATCTATCTATCTATCTATCTATTTTGAGATAGGTTCTCATGCAGCCTTGAGCTATGTAGCTGAAGATGACCTTGAATGTCTGACCATCCCATCTCTACCTCCCAATACTGGGATTCCAGGCATGTGTCAGCCATCTTGGCTTATGCAATGCTGGGGATGGAAGTCGGAGCCTTATGCAAGCATTCTACTGACTGAGCCACACCCCCAGCCCCTGCAAAGTGATTTCAAAGAAGGCACATGTAACTGTAAGTGAGGGAACCTGCTTGTCGGCACAGCTGCAGCCTATGCACGTGCTGATGCATACAAGCAACTGAGCACCTGCCTCTGAATCCTATATCACATCACCAGCGGGGCATCGCATCTCTGTGCCTAGAAACCTATACAGGGCCAGGGGCTAAAGTGTAAGGCTGAACTGGTTACAGATTCGCTGTTGGAAAATTCACAGATCAGAAAGTGGTCATTTTCATGTGTGTGTCCTTAAGGACACTCAGTGGAGACAGGCCATACCTATCAACATTTGTTGGTTATCTGCTGTGGGCACAGGGTGGACATCTGAAGCCCTGCCTTCACACACTGCAAACAGGAAATGCAGAAAGGCCACAAAGCACACTCAATAATGCAGTTTAAGAAAGCAGACTCGGTTGAGGACAGCGCCCTTCTCCAAAGTATTGCCTATAGTTTATGAAAGCCACATTTCTCATGCCATGGGCATGGTTTAGAGGGTTTAAATAAAATCCATAAAATGGGCAGCAACAAGTGAGACACCAACACACACACACACACACACACACACACACACACACACACATACACACACACACACACACACGTCTTCCTGGTTGGAAGGGATGGGAAGCAGAAAAGCTGTGTGTCCAGACAGCACAGGTCTGGAGTTTTTATGGAACCAAGTTCAAATTTAAACTCCCTTTTCTTTTCTTTCATGTGGCCTGCTTAAGTCTAGGTGCTTCAACCCTAAGTAGGAATAAGATCAACACATACATTATTGTCCTACTAAAGGAAAGAATTCTTTTTTTTTTAATTTAATTTTATTTTTTTTTTGGTTTTTTCGAGACAGGGTTTCTCTGTGTAGCTTTGCGCCTTTCCTGGAGCTCACTTGGTAGCCCAGGCTGGCCTCGAACTCACAGAGATCCGCCTGCCTCTGCCTCCTGAGTGCTGGGATTAAAGGCGTGCGCCACCAACGCCCGGCAAAGGAAAGAATTCTTGCAGTAGCAAGCTGTCAGTGGAGGGAGGTTGGCGGCAGAATTTGCCTAGCTGAGCCCAGGCCACACAGGGAAGAACATTTGGAATCTAAAGCCTAATCAGAAGGACCAGGGAGCAAGGAAGCTAACTCCACCTTTCTCTCCTCTTCTGAGCAACTGCTACCTAGCACATCTCCTGCTGAGCACTGCAAGTCAAGGACTTGCTTCTCCTGCCCCCAGAAGGGCATGAGGCCTACTCCTTCATAATTGTGGTACATTGTTCTCTGTGGGTGAAAGCATGGATCAAATCTATGCTGTGCAAGAGGAAACACTATACACAAAACATTCTTAAGAATCTTCATTTCTTCTAAGCAAGCCAAATCTGTCTCTCATCTCTGGGCCAATTTCCTTGGCTTTGACAACAGCAGTGACAATGGGGTTAACCCTTGGCTGAGCCTCAGTGTGTGCAGGAGAAGGGGTTAGAAGATTTACATGCTTGCTAATCCTCAAAGCAATTTACAGATGCAGCATCAGAGATGCTAAATGACCTGCCTGAGGTAACACGGCTGTGAGTAGCAGAGTCTGGGAGGATCCCAGCCCGTCTGGCTCCAGGGCCTGTGGCCTATCGCTCCACCACACTGGCATTTGTGTTGCAGACACTGAAACGTGTTTTACTGCATTCTTGCTTCTTATGGAAATCATTCCATTTTGAATCATTAGGAAAATGCACTAATTACTCACACAAAGCAGGTTCATTTAGAAAACTTAGGAAAGCTAAGAGAAAACATTTCAAATAATTTCCTACTCAGAAAGCACATAGCCAGTATTTTGTATTACCCCTCAAGATTTTTTTTTTTAATACACATTTAAGTTTGAATTGTATCTACAAACATTTGGTACCTGTAGCATTAACTACTACCCCAACTGCTTTGTAAAGATGGTCCAAACGTTTCCCTATGTCAACAAACATATGTACTCATTACA
This sequence comes from Peromyscus aztecus, assembly GCA_902168405.1. Lineage (NCBI taxonomy): Eukaryota > Metazoa > Chordata > Mammalia > Rodentia > Cricetidae > Peromyscus > Peromyscus aztecus. Next base: position 26,219 of record CABHPQ010166080.1, read on the forward strand.
TTTTTGATGGCTGCATAATATTCCATAGCAAGGACACACCAAATGGAAAGACTGTGCACAGTATTATAATTGAGATAAACAGCATTGTAACTGATACTTACTTCTTTATTCAATCTAAAAAGACACTTGATGTCAACCTCTGACCTCCATATGTGTGAACATGCATGTGTGTGCGCATATCTTGAATTCTCTGGATAGGTTACAGTGTTGCAGCAGTCTCCATCAGAAGCCTGGTCCTTGCCAGCACCATTGCTATGGTGACCGTTGATGGATGCTAATGGGTAGGTGGAGCTGACTTCCGCTTGCTCCACAACCTTGCCTGCACTTATTTTCTTCTTATTTTTCAGTAGAGGACATTCTAATAGGCTTGCAGAGACAGCTCACTGAAGTTTTGGTTTGAAGATTAGTGACATCATCAATTTTTTTTTTCATACAACTTGACTATTGGTGTCTTCTTTGCAGAAAAGAAAACAGGCCTATTTAGGTCCTTTTTACCAACGATTAGATTTGAATACACGTCTCACTGATAGTCAGTTATTGGAGTTCCTGACATATTTCAGATACAAATGTCTTCCCCGATGGACAGTTGGCAGCTATTTCCTCCTTTTCTCCAGGTGTCTCTTCACTGTGTTGTTTCTTTTGCTGAGTGAAGGGTTTGCAGCTTGATGAGGTGAACATTTTCCTTGGTTTTGCTTTCATTGCCCTCCATGTCCTGTTCCTGGACTCGAGGGAGGGTTTTCAGTTTCTCACTGCTGGGTTTGCTAGTATGTGTGTGTTTGTCATATATGGGACTTGTTACGTTGCTATAAGGCTGAAGGTTTCATTGAAGCCTTCACTGTGAAGGGATGCTTTGTCTGTATCTATCTGCTGGGGCATGAATGGTTTTCAGCCTACACTCTGCTGATGTTGATGTATCACAGCCACTGGTCCACACGAAGCCTCAGCTCTCCAGGGTGGACCCACCTGCCCCTTGGGAAACCTTCTCAGGGTGCCTTTGGATTGGGCTTGTTACTGTTCTGTTCCAGGACTGTGCTCTGCCATCATTGGGAACACTGACTGGTCTATCATTCTCTCTCCTTGTGTCTGGCTTGATCCCTGGGGAAATTTTGACATCATTGAGCTCAAACACATTACACTGGAACCAGAATGAATTCTTCATGTAATATTTGGAAGAATTTATCAGTGAAACCCTGAGTCCTGGATTTGATTTCTTCCTTTTTTTCAAAAAATTACTGTTGCTACTACTTTGATTTTTGTCGTAGCTTATTAGTTTCTCTTTCTTCAGCACTCATTTTCAATGGCTTATATGTATGGGTTCATTCATTTCTTCTAGATGGCCTAATTTTTTACCGTGTAATTTTATTCATGGTAATTGTTGATCCTAGTAATTCTTAGTGTCTATTGTGATGTCTCTTTTTCCAATTTACAATTTTATGAGTCTTTTCTAAACGGTCATTCTATCAAATAACTATTAATCTTGTTTGTCTTTTATCCCCTTCTTAATTCCATTGACTTGTGTTTTACTTCAACCCAAGAAAGCTATGAAGTTCTCCCCCACACACATACCTTAACTACTGCTTTTATTTGTACTTATTTTTCTTAAGAATAATTAATTACTCGACAGGTGGTGGTGGTGCATACCTTTAATCTCGGCACTCAGGCAGAGGCAGGCAGATCTCTGAGTTCAAGGCCAGCCTGATTTACAGAGCAAGATCTAGAACTGCCAAGGCTATACAAAGAAACCCTGTCTTGAAAAACAAAATGAAACAGAACAGAACAAAACAAAAAAATAATTATTCATAATCACTAATTATTTTATTACCAATTAATTACTAATAATTAATTAGCCTTCTGCAGGTTTTTTTGTTTTGTTTTGTTTTTTTTTTTTTTTTACTCTTACTCTTTGCTCTTTGGGGGGCCCACCACCCAGCTCCCAAATAAATCACACGGAGGTGTCTTATTCTTTCTTAACAATGCCCGGCCTTAGCTTGGCCTGTTTCTAGCCAGCTTTTCTTAAATTATCCCATCTACCTTTTGCCTCTGGTTTTTTTTTTGTTTGTTTGTTTTGTTTTGTTTTGTTTTTTCGAGACAGGGTTTCTCTGTGTAGCTTTGCGCCTTTCTTAGAACTCACTTGGTAGCCCAGGCTGGCCTCGAACTCACAGAGATCCGCCTGACTCTGCCTCCCAAGTGCTGGCATTAAAGGCGTGCGCCACCACCGCCCGGCGCCTCTGGGCTTTTATCTTTTTCTATTCTATATACCTTTCTTTACTTCTTACTCTGTGGCTTGCTGTGTAGCTGTGTGGCTGGACTCTCTTCTTCTTTTCTCACTCCCTAATTTTCTCTTCCCAGATTTTCCCTCCTATTTATTCTCTCTGCCTGCCCCACCTATCCTTTCTCATGCCTAGCTATTGGCTGTTCAGCTCTTTATTAGACCAATCAGGTGTTTTAGACAGGCAAAGTAACACAGCTTCACAGAGTTAAACAAATGCAACATAAACAAATGCAACATATCTTTGCATCATTAAACAAAGGTTCCACAGCATAAACAAATATAGCACATCTTCAACTAATATTCCATGACAGCCTTCCATTCTCTAGGTTCATGGCGTCACTCATTTTTCTATCCTCTCTTCCATCTTTCTTTCTGTCTTTCTTTGTATCTTCCTTTCTTTCTGTCTTTCTTTGGACTTCTTTGCACTGAAGGAGAGTCATGTATGCACACTTCCCCTTCTCTGTCACATTCGAATTCTCTACAGGAACTTTTCTGGTTTTTTTTTTTTATTCTTCTTCATACATATTTGAACCCCTTGTGTGTTTCTTGCTTTCTCTCAATATTTTTGTCTCTTCTTTTCTCTCTGTCTCTTCCTCTTTCCTTTCATTCCATACTTCTGCCATTTTACAAAGATCTTGTGTTGTCATGACACAGGGTCTTGCTTACATCTTCTGGGCTTCGAATCTATAGCTCACCTTATCCTTAGTGGATATGGTGGTCTTAAAACTGAAATCCTAGCCTGTACAGCCAGTATTTTTCCATTCACACTCTGCTGCTTATTACATCTTCTCCTGTGGACTACATCTGTTAGGAGAACCTGCTTCCTTGTAGCATCCTTCCACGTTCATCAACTGCCCAAGAATTTCAGTATCTGGTTGTTATGGAAAGGTGTAGGGGAGATGATGCTTTATTAGAGCAGCTCTCAAGGGCTAGACAAGGGTTTCCACTCAGATTTCTGGTTGGCCCAGTTCCTGGTTCACTGGATTCACAGATGATGGTGGCAGAGCTGAATGTGTCTTCTTACCTCTCACCATACTGGTTCCTTATGCATGGAGGAGGGGATGCACTATGAGCTGAAGCTCGACATGCCATGAAATTAGAGTTATTCTCAGAGTCTATGAATACTCATTTCTAATGCTACTATGACCTTTATCGATTATCTTTTCTGGATTCTGAGAGAGATGAGGAGCAGTCATACTAAATGCTTGTGAAATCCATGCCAAGGGTCTCTGTTGTCCCAGATTTTCATCATTTTATCTGGGACATGGTCAAGTCTTGTTAATCATTAGCAAAAGCCAGAGTTTTATTTATTTTTATATCATTCCTGGGTATCAAACCTCTCCTAGTTAATACAAGCCAGCCTTCCATAACCAGCTACAGTTCCTTTGAATTAATAAGATAGATCTTATTAATTCAAAGTCTCTTTGGCTTCCAACTGCCTTCTGTATTGTTCTCTAAGATCCCGAAACTAGGGCATTCATCACAAACTGCATTTCTCCTTTACCATAGGTTTCCACTTAGACACTACCACCAGGGATTTCTCCAGAAGTTCAAGACACCAAACATGAATGGCAAAAAAAGTCAATGAAATGATCGCTAATGATTGTAGCTAGAGTTTTCCTGCCTGGCCCACAGTCAGGATAAATCTCTTTCACCTGCCAGTCCCACAGCCGCTCAGACCCAACCAAGTAAACACAGAGACTTATATTGCTTACAAACTGTATGGCCGTGGCAGGCTTCGTGCTAACTGTCCTTATCTTAAATTAATCCATTTCTATAAATCTATACCTTGCCACATGGCTCGTGGCTTACCAGCATCTTTACAAGCTGCTTGTCCTGGTGGCGGCTGGCAGAGCCTCCCTCTGCCTCCCTGTTCTTTTTATTCTCTCTGTTAGTCCCGCCTACACTTCCTGCCTAGCCACAGGCCAATCAGTGTTTTATTAGCAACACATTTGCCATACAGAACATCCCACAGCAAATGATATTCTGCTATACTTATAGATTGGTCTTGGTGCCTAGCCCAAGAGAGGCTTTACCCAGTAACTGATGGAAACAGATGCAGAGACCCGTATCCAAACATTAGTCAGAGTTCAGGGAATCCTGTGGAAGAGAGGAAGGAAGGAAGGATTGTAGGACTTAGTGGTATTAAGGGCACCACAAGAAAATCCACAGAACCAACTAACCTGGGCTCATAGGGGATCACAGAGACTGAATTGACAGCCAGGGAGTCTGCATAGGTCTGACCTAGGCCCTCTGCATATATGTGACAGTTGTGTAACTTGGTCTTCCTGTGAGACTCCTAACAGTGAGAGCAGGGGCTGTCTCTGACTCTGTTGCCTGCTTTGGGGACCCTTTCCTCCTACTGGATTGCCTCATCCAGCCTAGATGAGGAGGTGCCTAGTCTCACTGTAACTTGGGATACCATGGCTGGCTGATATCCATGGGATGTCTGACTGTATCTGAAGAGAAACAGTGGAGAAGTAGATGGGGTAAGATGAGCCGGGAGAGGGGGAAAGTTTGGTTGAGGTGTAAAAAGAATCAAACAAATAAATAAATAAGTTCAATACATAAGAGAAGTATAGAGAGCTTCCTTTTTCCTAGGCTTCTAATGTTCTACTTGAATTGCTCCGGTAGTCGCAACTCACTCTGGAAATTCCAGCTAACCTGGTTTGCAGCTTCCCCCAGCATTCCCAGAATCCACTTCGCCTTGGTCACTGAGCACTCAGGGATAAGTGTGACATCAAAGTCCTCAGGGACCTTAGACCCAGCTCTCATGGCAACAGTGCCACCACTAGCTGAGTGTTACCTTCCAAGCCAACTACATCCGAACTCTACCAGGCTCCACTTCTGACTTCTAGAATCTGCTAAGCTCAGCCTCTCTCTTTTGCTCCCTAATGATGACAGTAGCTTTCTACAGATCTTTGTCTCTCTGTGCTGTTCTGCGTGTTGATTTTACAGGCCATTGGCATGCTCTGGACCAATCATTTATCTTGAATTCTCTGTTAAAATAACTGGTGTGTGTCTGATTTCCTAGGCAGGGTGTTCTCTCTAGGTGTTTGTGAATACAGACAATGCAAGGAAAATGGGCTCTCTTCCTTACTTTTTTGAGAGAGGGTCTCCACTAAGAGGGTACTGATTTAGCAAGGCTGGCTGGCCAATGAGCTCCCAGGACCCAGCTCTCCTTTCTCTGCCCTCCACTCTCAGTGCTGGAATTACAGGTATGCTCTGCACTGCTCATCACATGACAGCTGGGATCCAAACTCACATCTTAACGCTCGCACCGTCAACACTTTACCCACAGAGCCGCCTCCTCATCCAATATAATTTTTTGATAAATAATATATTGTATCTGAGAAATCCTCACTTGTCTTAGTGGAATACCATTCTCAACTCTTAAAAAATGATAGAGTTGCAGTTATAAGAGATAAAGAAGTCTGGAGGTCTACTGTGGAACACAAGGATCACAGCCAGGACTGATTGCTGGAAATTCCCTAAGAACGAATGCATACAAATTAATTAATTAAAGGAGCTAAACAGAAGGAAGGAAATCTTATGTGATGGATAAACTTTGCTTGATGGCAGTGATCATATCAATAACTATATACGTATATTTGTGTACTGTGGTACCTTGAATCATACAGTAAAAATAGCTTTTAAAAATGTCACACATTTATTATCCTCCAAATAGGTCATAATATATTCTTTCTGGGGAGGGAAGCTTGAACCTAAAGCGACATAAATCTCCCTAGTTAATCAATTTCTTAGTCATATTGCAAATATGTGCTCCATGACAATGGCTGTCAGCTGACAGTCTTGTCATTTGGCTTGGAACGCCTTTCAGACACAGCAGAAATATTGTGATTCTTACAAGTATCATCCCCAGACAAGTGCTATGACTTTTCGTATAGTAAATAACAGTTGTGAGAAAAATAATTTGTCTTGGCCCAGAGCTGACTACCCCAAGGCATACTGCGTAAGTCATTACATAGAGAATTTGCAGAGAAAAGGAAAAGAGACTGGCTGTGGGGTGCATGCCTTTAATCCCAGCTCTTGGGAGGCAGAGGCAGGTTCCTATCTGCAAGTTCCAGGCCACCTGGGGCCACATAGTGAGACCCTGGCTAAGGAAGGAAGGAAGAGAGGAGGAAGGAATGTTTTGCAGAACTAGAAATTCACACTAAACAACTGCTTGCTGTGGGAAATCTTAAAACAGCCACCAACCACACCCCTCCACAGGACAGTAACTCTTTTCTGCCCCTTCAAATGAGCTATTCAAGCTGTGGCAGGTTCCCAGAACAATCTGTATTCATTGAAGGATATCCAACGCATCTTAAGGAGGTCAATTTCTTACAAACCAAAATACAATGAATTTTTAATGACTGGGTCACCCTATCCTTCTTCGGAGAACAAGACACTAAGGTAATACACAGGCAAAAGCTTTAAGAAAGTTAAAAAAAAAGAAAAAGCAGCAGGACTCAACAAGAGCAAAACCGAGGTTCCACTGTAGACTTCAGAATTACAGTTAATATAAAGATGGTTCCTGTAAAGACATCCTCAGTTAAGCCTTTTACCTTCAGACTTCCAGCCACCACCAAACGTCTTGCTATCGTGCGGGCCTGACACTTCTTCTACTTAACTGCTCCTTAATGACCAGCAAGCACTTTCAGAATTGTGTGAATTAGGAGTTAACAAATCAGCATGGAGGAAAACAAAGACTAGAGTCGTCACATGACCGGTTAGAGAGCTCTGGACCAGAAGCAAACGAGACCTCATGGGCTGGCATTTCACTTCCACTCCAGCATGTCTCTGGCCAGCACTGCCATGGTTGTCTACTCTGAACTGCCATCTACAAACCCATCTGTGTCGGTGCCTTAGAAAAGACTGTCGAAGGAGACCTGGCTTCCTGGGTTTACCTTCTGGACCTTCCGTCCAGTTTCTATTTCCTCACAGCTCTAGTGGCCTTCCAGCCATACAGGGTCAACCTTCACTGTACCAAAGTGATGGCCCAAGCATGGATTTTTGCCCGAGGTTTCTTTGCTTGCCCCAAGCCCTCAAAACTTTCCCTTAATTCTTCCAGGTAGAAATGAAATCACCATTGCTTCACTATACGGAGGGAACTACCCACTCCGGCCTCTCCTGGCCTCATGGTGCCATTGTCACAACGGACTGTTTGAAGGACTGTGTTCACAGTAGGGTTCAGTTGACGGTTTGGTGGCATCTGTTCAGTGGCTAGCAGGAATTTAGTGAACACCCCATGGCAAATCTGATGGGGTATAGTAGGTACAACCCCAGGACAGGCTTATTTACTTATTCATGTCCCCCTGGAGGCTACAGACTACTCGAAAACAGGACAATCTCATTTTCCCCACATTCCCACTGTGGTGCCATTTGAATTGAAATTTAGATCCACCAGGTAAGTTAATAAACAAATCTATACTTTGTGAAATCTGTGGGAGAAAATTTAGCTTTGTCAAACAGCAAATCAGTCATTAGAGCTAGTGTAGAAATAAATTAATCACTAGTAAGTAAATGCTTTTCAGTATCTGAGCTTTGAGTAGTATCTGTCATTACCTAAATCATCTCAACGTATCTCTTTTTGGTATATTTGTTTTTGTTTGAGATCATTATTTTGGCTTAACTGTTTCCTATCAGAAGAACCAATGAGAAAAGGAAAGATATCAGAAGCCATGTGTCAACATGCAGCTTACACAAACAGTTTGTAGGTTTGGTTTGCCAGTGTTCTAGCAAATATAATATATTCTTATTATAATTAAGTATAAGGCACTCATTTAAAGTATACGATTTGGGTGTTTTTAAAATATTATAGTGGTTTCTTTTTTTTTAAAGACACAAAAAATACAATGGTCTTAGTATAATGACGTGAGATGTGAGCACCAGAGGGAGGGGAACTCTTTAGAAAACAGCAGGCCCATGTGGAGAACTATTGGATGAACTCTGTTCTTCAGGAGAGATGCAAGCCTGACAATCCAGGAAATGTAAATGCAACATGTGCTAAACACAAGACTGCCTGGATTCTTGCAGGGATGAGTACAGGAATGTGAATTCGATGCCTCTTTGTTTTCTGTGAACTGGGGGCCATGTACCACCATTCTTCAGCTCTACCTCATGAAAGCACGGAGCTTTCCCTTCATGGTAAAATGTATTACTTAACATTTGAGCATGTCAACACCACATTAGGCACTTTGAGAAAACAGAATTAACCATGTTTCCTGCTTGGGGGATTTGTTTACTAAGTATTAGGCTAAAGCAAAATGCTGTACCATTCCCCCATGTGGAGTGCTCTGTACAGCAGTATCTTCTCTTAATTCTGCAATTAAATCACCAAGATTTTTTTTTTATTTTTTATACAAACTCAAAGGAATACTCTTTAATTTAACATAAACCTTTAGGAGTTTTGCTTGGGCACATTCCACATCCTATTCTGTTATCCTGGGATGGAGCCAGTGACTACATTTAAGTTAAACATGTTCAATGTGGGTCTTGTCATAAGGCAAAAAGGGACGCCATTTTTGTGAACTCTGATGTCACTCATATTCTTGTAAGTGGGTCATTTAGCAGAAAGCTTGTTTCTTGCATGCCATGGCATAGTTCACACCATTTAAACAAGGCAGTGAGAGAAAGATTCTGAAGAAAACGAACATAAACGGCTCCAGACAGGGCTTGTTTTTACCACGTAAAAATTTTTACGTGCTGCAGCCTAAGACACTTTGTGGGTGTTGGAGATGTAATGCAGGCACAAATACAAATGCTTAGGCTGATCAAGCTTGATTCCTTATCCAATGATGCAAACACACACTAAACTGTCAATCTCCAATCCAATAGCTTGTTTCTGCCCCCAATCCCTCATGTGCTGCATGATCAGCTTTACCAAAGATTCTTCAGACTTTTGGGTCTGCTTGACTAACTCTCCTCGAATAAATATACTGTAATCAACTAGATTAATTAGTCTAATTAGCTCAGCATTTCTTCCTCTATACTTAGAACATGAAGAGTTCATAATGTTCAAATTAATAATTCAGCACTGATTCCTAAAGTCTTCTTTAAAAAAAAAAAACGAAATTTAATAGTGGCAGGAGTTACAAGTTCCGAAATATTATAATTAAGCAAGCAGATGTACATTTTGAAACAGTGCCTCGATGGATATTAACATGTCCTCAATAAATTCCTGCTACAGTTTGATTCGGGGGTATAAATTTATGAACAAAAAAAAAATAACCAATTAAGACAATTACCAGCATACACTGTTTGCTAAAGGGATCTCAAACTATGTTTTTCTCTATTTTGTTGAATCACAATATTTTACATGTTGACCTGGGGTTTGGAACAAAGTTACCCAAGAATTCAACTGGCTGACCTTAGTCATGGACCTTAAGTCTAGTTCAAAGTGTCAGTTTCCTGGATATTTTACACAAATATTCTGGGATGTTTGGCCCAGAAAGTTCTTGTTCCCACTGAATCTAGGTTAGTATTTCATGGATAAAATAGATCTTGCTTGAAGATATCAGGCCTTGAAATGGTTTCTGGATACTTTTTACCAGAAAGTGTAATACTTTCTCAGAACAAATACTCGTGAAATTAGATAATTTCATTTTGCAAACAATCTGGAAAAGATTTGGAAGAGGAAGAAGAGGGGGAGAGGGGTGGTGGTGGGAGGAATTTGCTTGTGCTTTCTAGCACAGATTCTGAGTTTTGCCTTGAGATGTTTACAATTGAAATAATCAAAAGGTAATCATATTACCTAACTTTGGATAGAAAATGTAAACTAATTCTGAATTTCCAGTCCTTCTACCCTTCCTGCTAAATCTACAAGTTGCCCTAATGGACAAAGCACATGATCCAAGGTTGAAAACCAACTCCCCTACTGAGCCTTACAAAGTGTCTGTAGTGGAAGATTGCTATGGAGTCACCAAAAATGCTCAGCAGAAGGTCACCAGCAAAAACAAAGACTACCGAAACACAATAACATCACTCAAAACCATAGTTTGATGTTGCTAAGGTTTTCTTAATAGTAAGGAGAGAAAGCCTTGGGAGAGTTCAATTTTGGAATCTTTATTATACAATTATTTAAATGAGATAAAATTTGTTGTCTAGGATCCAAGTCTTTAAATAACACATACGTTTTCATTTAAAAACAATGTACTAGGAGAGCAAAATGGCTCAGTGGGTAAAGGTGATTGTCACCAAGTCTGAACACCCAAGTTGGGTCTCTGAACTCACATGGTGGAAGGAGAGAATGATTCCCTCAAGTTGTCCTCTCACTTTCATATACACTTGCTGACTTCCACACCCACATTTTGTTTGTTTGTTTGGGGTAGGTTAGGTTTGGGCGTTTTGATTTTTCCAGACAGGATTTCTCTGTATAGCCCTAGCCTGGCCTGGCCCTCACTCTGTGGACTAGGCTGGCCTGGAATAGAGATCTGCCTACCTCTGCCTCCCAAGTGCTGGGATTAAAGGCGTGTGCCACCCGCCCCCTCCCCGCCTGATTTGTTTTGTTTTTTAAAGTATGCTTTTGTCCAGTCTCTTGGGACATCAACATGTAAGAATAAGGAATGTGACTCATGATACCCTCCTTTTTGCTCTTCTCTGCAGAGAGATTTCCCAGTGTATTTCCTCAAGGTGAGTAGTAAATGGATGAAAGCATGTTCTGTTTGTTCTGAACAAAAGGTTAGATATAAACAGAACAATGAGATTCGATGATTTCAATGACTGTCTCTGTCTTCAAGTTATCTTATTTGTTTTATCCACGAGGAATATCACTTCCTATGTACTTACCAGACAACGTCTATGTCTTATAAGCATTGTTAGAAAATGACTGTGTCTGTGTGCTGCTCCAAGAGGCAGATCCTTAGAGTTAAGTGTTTCAGCCATCTTAAGAGTCAAACTTGTTCAATCAACTGTAAACTGAATCTTCAAACACCTTCCAGTGAGTTCAGAAGAATCTCCTCCTAAGATTCTAGTATGACCCACTGGAAAACTTTCAAGTGAAATACTAATAAAGACAATGTCATTACACAACTGTGTATGTAAATATGGGCTGTTTGGAACAGCTATTTAAAATGGTAGCCTCGTCACCATGAACAAATGCAAGTGTTTACCAGTTTCTTACACAAGGTGTGTGTGGGGTAGAGATGATTTTTCAGGGTCCCAAAAAAGCAATTTTAGATTGAACACTTTGTTTTACAGGAGAAGAAGGAGGAGGAGGAGGAGGAGGAGGAGGAGGAGGAGGA
>CABHPQ010166084.1:0-10944 GCA_902168405.1 Peromyscus aztecus
GCTTCTAAAAGCAAGTAGGAGTTGAAAGCTGAAAGCTTCTCCCAGGCAATCCAAAGAACTGACTTTTCTCCATTTTGAAATCCCTAAACACTAATGTTTTATTCAACTAACACTCTTTTCTAGTGTTAAGAGAAAGATTGGCTTTTTGCCAGTCAATCTTAACTTTAAAATATTTTTAAATGCCAACATCATTCATTCTGTCCATAATTCATTCTTCAGATACTTGCAAATGTCAGCACTAAGGCAGATCTCCTGTTTGATAGGATTTTGTAAAGGCAAACAGAAGTCTTACATGTCATAGAAAAGAGACACCTTGAGCAAATAAAAGAGTGAATAAAAATGACCCCCCTGCTGGCCACACAGACTAGCACATATCTGTAATCCCAGCACTAAGGAAGTAGAGGCAGGAGGTAGAGGCAGGAGGATCAGGAGTTCAAGGTCATCCATTGCTACACAATGAGTTTAAGGCCTTCTTGGGGAGAAGAGAACCTATCTCAAACTCCAGAACCAAACCAATCAACCAAACAAAGCCTTCACTTCATATGACACAGTGAGGCTATCTCAATTTATCACTAATCATCATTGACGGGTCCAGATGCAAGAAAAGGTAGGTTTTAAATGAGCAATACTTCAAGTTTTCCTCTTAGGATTTCTTTATTATTTTTTTATAACAAAAATGCATGTTCAACCTGCAATGCTAGTGATTGATAGAGAAAATTTTTCACAGTAATATTTTCATCTCTCTCAAGGTTCATGAAAATAAATTAAAAGCCAAAATAGAGCAAAGCCTTACCCTTCCTTTGTTTAGTGTTTCTTGTGCTTCTAACTTATAAACAAGGAAATCTAGGAAAGATAAAAATGCAGAGAAAGAAAGTAATAAGTTAATCCATTTAAAAATTTTTAAACATCCATGAGAAAAAAAGTTATACTTTACTCAGACGTGCAAAAATGTTTCCAGTTCAAATTAATCTATTTGGTGATTTATGTATTTCATTTACCACTCAAACTTTGGAAAGCGGATGACAAAGCATGCAGTCTTCCGATTCCCTTTCTATCTGCGAAGCCTGCATCATCAGAATCCGTGTTTGAATCAGTGACTAATAGCACACTTACAATAGCACTGTGAAAAGCTGCCTTTGAAACTGAGAGGCAGCGGGTGCATCTGGAGACAGGGTGATTTATCGCTACCCACTAGAGGGCACACTAAATTCCTTCAGGAACTGAAAAGACAATCAAGCCATCTAAGCCATCTTCAATGCTCTGAAAACTTTATTATCCACTAGATGGCTCTATAAAATCACTGCAGTGGAAGACAGGGCAAAGATAAGTCTCAGAGCATCTCTCAGGATTCTGAAGTCTGCTCAACCCAAGAGTCAGGAGAGCATTGCATGGTATCACGCATCTACCACGGCACCTACCCTTTTATTCCACCAAGGGAGCCAAGAGCTTAAATTCTGAGACTCACCACAAAATGTAAATAGATAAAAATTAAGAATGCAGATAACTTTTAGTAGCTAGATGCTGGAATGCATGCTTTCTTAAAAAGCTCTGACAGCATTTGACAGCATTGCCAGTGTTACCTGTTAATTTCTGACTGAACAACTGTGTCAGTAAAATTTTTTTATGAAATAATAACGACTGCTTCATTCAAAAGATTCTAGGTAGTGGGTCAACTCACTATGTTACAGACGTAAGATGGAGTGTATGAAATGTGTTCTAAACAATGCATGTTTTCCCAAACTCCAACTGTGGACAGAGCCTTGATGCATTAGAAATACACCTATGTAATGTAGAAGGGAAGTCATGTGTTATTTCTGAAATAATTTGTGTGCTGATGTGCGACCGTCATGAAGGCTGCAGAAGCAGACGCTTCTAAACCCACACATGAGCCAAAGGCTTCTCTGCGGGATGGAAGGAAGTGAAGACCTTTGAGTCATGACCTGATGATAAAGCTTGCACATCTTCCACTTACTGACTTGAGCTCCCAAAGGAGAAGAAACGGCTACTTCCCCGTCACTGAGACTATATAAAATGTCTGCGCCACACCTAACACATTTATTGACAGCTCTTTCTCTGCCCACCTATAACACTGGCTTCAGGATCATGTGAGAAACAACTTAGCAACAACAACAACAAAAATACAAAACCAAAAAGCATCCTAGGCCAATAATGTTACATCAAAGAGGGGTAGGTGGAAACCAAAGGGCACAAGCTCACATTGTCTTACCTTCCTTTGCTTTCTTGTGTTCGAGCCTTTCTTTTTGCAAAGATTTCTCTAATCTTGATCTGTGTTCATATACAACTGGAAAAGATAGAGTTAAATTTGTCAGAGAACTGAGAGGTCCAGGGTAAAGTTAATAACAATTTTAAAAACATAAACCACTATAAACATAAACCAGTGCCCACATCCAAATTAAGGTAGAAATATAAAGTTTCACATCTGGGGTAAAGAATAAACAGGTGGATGTATTCAAAGATCCAGATTCTGTGCAAATAATATGCACAAGTAATACATATGCTATTGGGCACAATTCCAGGAGGACTCCCTAGCCAAAGCTGACATGTCAGTTAGCCAGCAACTCCTTAAGAGGTCTGCTGCCTCTTAACTACAGCATTATGTCTCAAGAAGGCCGACCACATCTCTTCCCAGGCAACGGTGTCCACTCGCAAGACTTCAGTCACAGTCCACACAGGAGTTGCACCCTCATACGCATCCCCTGCAATCACTTCCCTGGCAAGTACCAGAAGAGCATTTCCCTGTCAGTATCCCTCATCTGCTAAGTCAGTGTGCCCTGCATCTCAACCAAAAGCAGCTGCCATGGAAAGCAGCACGCCACTATGATTCCACTAAGAGGAGAATCTCTTTCCACTTCCTTCATGCTGGAGCCAACACGTAAGAGAAACACAATGAAAGAGGATGGAGAGACTCCCCTAAGACCCCATAAAAGTGCCCACAAAGAAAGAGTCAGTTCACACTCATCCATGAGAGCAAACGGAGGTCCATTCTGGAAAGTCTTCCTGCCTTCTCCGCTCTCTGCTTATTCATACACTGTGAAGAAGTCAGACAAGACGTTCCTGGAGACTATGGAGGAAGACGGGCCTGTGGAGGGAACAACGCCCGCCACAGCTCTTAATGCGCTGGTGGATATATATCTGTAGCAAGCAGAAGCTGAAAGTGAGAGACATCTCACCTTGGAATGAATGAAACATGATATATTAGACTAGACTAGATCAGACCTAACAATCAACAAACTAATGCCATGTGTATAGGTATACGCTATTGAATATTTCAGGGGCATTTGATTTTATTTTAATTCCCAGAGGAGCCTGAGAAGCCACCAAATGTGTCTCAGACTTTATCTGGGAACAGAAGCCTCAGCTTCAGAGTGGTTTGAACAGGCAGTAAGGGCTGGGAAGAGGATAAATTCAATTTCAGATGTACCCTCCAACTCCTGTTTGTCCAGCATTATGTCAACTATGATCTCATTCTCCGGCAAACTAAGCCAATTCTGTTATTCCATTCTTCGATCAGACCCAAGCACCCCTTGGCTACATACAATTCCATCATCTTTGGTCAATAGCTGTCTATCTACAACACAAGAACTGTCTCCACACAAATGGCTGCTGCCAAAGTTGTCAGGATCCCAGCAACCCCCCTCCTCTTTCTCCTCCCATGAGCCCTTGCTGCTGACGGGACTGCCTGCCCCTCTGCCCTCTCTCGGTCACAGCTTCCTGTTACGAGTGACGGCTGCTCTCCTTCCTCTGTGGCCTTGATTTGAACTAAAAACCCCACCCTGAGGGATTTCTGGAATCAGAAAGGCAGGAAAAGGTAAATGTTACAGTAGTAATTATGAAATACATATTGTTTATCCATTGGCAATAATATTGGCCTATTTCTTTTTACCTGAAAAATCCCCCTGAAGAGATGGCAAGTAGCATTTTTCAGTTCATTAGAATCTGGAAGTCTATTTTTCCATAAAAATTCATAGGTAGTAAAGACAGACCAGATAGACTCTTTAAGTCCTTCTAGTAAATGCAATCATTATTACACACACACACACACACACACACACACACACACACTTCTTTCACTAGGTATTTTCCAGGTTTGCGAGCTAGCAATTCATCTAGTACGCTTATTGTTTCTGTTAGAAGAAAGACTGCTAATCAATCCTTGTCACCTGTCTCTGTTTTCTATTTATACTTTGAAGTCAAGGGCATCATTCAAGACGAACTAAAGCTACACAATGGCATATAATGGATATTCTCACAGCACCAAGCAAGTCCAGTGAAGGAAGTTTAAAACAATGGTTCAAACCTGGCATTCAAACTCTTTAATCTGACGCAAGCCTACACAGGAATAAGATTTGAAATGGAAGAACTCATGAAGAATAAATAAATAAATAAAACTCTGTAATACCCGTCTCCTCCCAGGCTTGTTGAAAGAGGATGTAATATTTTCCATGCAGCAAAGAACAGAAAGAGGGTTTAGGAGTTTAAAACAACACGCGAGCTTCCGTAGCCATTTGGCATTTAAACACTGTCTTTCATCTAAAAGTTACAAAAGAAATGCTGTGTGCATTCGCTTCTGGGAGAAGGTCTGTTCTCAGAAGTTCAAAGTAAAACGCTCCAACTCGGAATTGAGAAGCAACTCTGGCCGGGGCTGGAGAAACAGCTCAGTGGTTAGGAGCTCTTACTGCTCTGGAAGAGGACCCAGGTTTGGTCACCAGCACCCACATGATGGTTCACAGCCCCTGGTAACCCCAGGTCCAGGGGATCAGGATGCCCCATTCTGACCTTCACAAGCACCATAGTGCCTGTGGTTCACATAAACACATGCATACAAACATTCAGACACAAAAAATAGATAAATATTCAAGAATATAAAAGAAAGCAACAGTCAAAAACCCTGCAGAAAGCACAACCAGATGTCTTGACTTGACTAAACCAAGGGAAGGAAAATGCTTCTTTAGCAGATCCAATAATAGCCTGTATGTTTTTGGTTGTTGTTGTTGTTTGTTTTTTGGTTCCCCTTCTTCAGATCCTACTACAGTATAAAATTTTACCAAAACTTGGTTAAGAGTCACACAGTTCAACCAGTGAAATAATTAAGGTTTGCCAGTAATCCAACTTTAAATGAATAAATTTATAATTTCAAAAATTGTGGCTGTAGAAAGACAGCCAGTTAACAATAAAAGAAGTGGGGAAATAAATTCAAGGCAATACATATAGTTCTCAGAAAAGAATGTTGTACAGGCTTGTGGTTAAGTTTAGGACTAAAATCAGGTATTTGCGACAATCTGTGTGTGAGTGAGTGTGTTTCATACACATTTCTATGGATGTGTTTGGGTGCACATAGCACGTAGAGACAAGACAGACATCAGGCATCTTCCTTCATAGCTCTCCATCTTGTACTTGAGAAAGGACCTTTCACAGAACCTGAAATCTATCCACTCAGCTAGGCCAGCCAGCCAATGACCTCCAGGGGATCCACCTGGGATGCCCCCAAGCTAAGAGTTACAGATGTGTTCCCTTGGCCCTGGCTCTTTATGTGGGTGCTGGGGGACTGAACATAAGCCTTCGTGTTTGTGGAGCAGGCACCTCACCAACCCAGTTCGCCCCCCAACCCCGTGATGACAGCCTTTACGAACCACGTTGACTTGTAGTCCTAATTCACTGTAAATGGGGTGGAGGCCAGCCACAGAGCTCTTTCTCTCTGGTACAGATGATGGTGGCTTAACATGAAAATAGCACTATAGGTGTCTTTTTCTGTTACATTTTCTTCTTGCTTTAGTAATTTCACTTCATACAAAATCTGAGGATGAATATAGAAAACCTAAGAAAATCCACAGCAAGCAATAAAGGAACGAAGGACGTAACGGCTACCATCTGGTCCTCATACTGGACCTTTCTTAGAGCTCCCAGGAGAGCGAGAAGGCACCACTAAGGCAGATGCTAAGGTCCATCCTCCCGGTTTCTCTTTTAGATGACTCCTACACTGTTAATGTCAAGCATTTTCCTCTCTGCATTCCGAGTTCAGGCTGCTACAGTTTGGATTTTGAGCGTGTTCCAAGACGCAAGTGTTAAGGCTCAGTCCTGGAGTGACACCACAAGGAAGGAGGGGAACTTTTAGCAGGTAAGACCTAGTGAGGGGTCCCTTGGTCACTGTGAAAGTGTCCTGTGAAAGTGATTTCTACCTGCTTGGCTATCAGTGAACAATTTTTTTTTTTCCACCACCACATGCCAAAAAACCAGGGCCAAGCATTACAGACTGGAACTTTCAAGACTGCGAGCCAAAACAAACCTTTCCTCTAGATAAGTTAATTGTCGCAGGTATTCGTTATGGTGGCAGGAAGCTAACACACGTAGCTTCCATTGCAACCTTTCCTGCTTGATTTATAATTTATACTTTAATTTGGTTATGATCTAACTCCCCTTATATTCAAGGCCCAGACTTTGAGGTAGTGCCTTCTTCCTGTCTTCCGTTCACATGCCGAATGACACCCAAAGGCCTCAAAAGGCTTCGCCTTGTTGTTCATGTTCCAGCCCCACATCTTTCTTGCTTCTTCCTGAACAGGCAAGACGCACATTTAACTCAGCAGCTTACCATCCTTTTCGTGAGTACTAACTGCTTTTTCTTCAGGTACCTGCATGAACAGTGCCTGCCTTCCCTTCACCTCCTCAGGGCGGGGGAGGCGGCTGAGTAGGCAGGAGTGTTGCTGACAGGACAAGCACGAGGGCCCATCTGGAAAGGCCGCTCAAGGAACAGAGACCGAGCTGGTGGACTGTTTATGGAACGTCTTCAAAGCTGAAAGGAAAATGTCTTGCCACGTGAGAGTCTTGCCCTGTCCGGGGCAAAGCTACGTTTTCAAAGACATGGGCATGGCTGCTCAGGCACAGGGGTTAGAAGTTTATGAGCTGTGCTGATAGAAGCAGAGCTACTCCAAAGAAAGATCCATTGTATATATAGAGACCTTATACAGGAATCTTCTTATCCAGCAGCAGGATTTCAGCCAGACCACTTCAAAGTATTTTAGGAAAATAATGGAGGAGAGACAAAGGAGAGGGAAATAGGAAGGGAACGAAGGGCGGGAGAGGGGGGGTTGTTTCTAGTGTTTCAAACCTGTGCAGAGATGCACACAGACCCTCTTAAGATGGGTTAGACCTATGTCGTGGTGTGAATGTAAAATACCCCAACTAGCTGATGATGACCTTTTGGAAGAGTGTGGGAGAAGAAAGCTTCACATGCCTGCCCCACTTGCTGTCTGCTCAAGGCTTCCTTACCTCACGGCAATGTGCCCAACTGCCTAAAGTTACTGTCCAAAAGCCTTCTCTAGCATGATGGGTGGTGTCTCCTTGAACTATTGGCCAAACTAAATTCTTCATTTTTCAAGTTGTTTTCTTCAGGCATTTGGTCACATCAGCAAGAGAAGTGTCTAATGCAGTATTAAGGGTACATGGATTTTATAATGAAATAATGGATCTATATTTTTCGCAACTGATGTGCTTGAAGCAAGCCTAAAAGTCACCTAACTTTTTTTCTCATGAGAATTTGCCAATTGGTAGGGCAAATAATTCTACCAAAGATGGAAAGTCAGTATTCAAATACCAGCTCCTCAGTGGTTTCTATGTTATAAACATTATATTTATTGAGTACACATTACATGCCAGGCATTGTTCTGACATGTGGGACTGTGTCATGAACAAAATAAATTTTTGTTTTTTTAAAATCTGCCTTGTAGAAACTAATATTTGGGCCTGACAGAGACACATAAAATAATAAATAATTAACAAAATAAATACTATATTAGATGGTAATCAAAAGAGTAAGATAAAAAAGAGACTGAAGGATATTGAAAGTGTGGAAAGAGATGGGGAGGTAGGTTTCTCTTCTAAGTGCAAGGTGACATAAGGCCTCTTTAAGAAGGACCCATTGGAAGCCAAACTTGACAGGTTTACAGACATGGAGAGAGAGTGTTGCAGATAGAGAAAAGTGGATCACAAGCATGTATATACTAAAAGACAGAAGGTCAGAGGTCAGAGCATGGCCAGCCTGGAGGGCAAAGGCTTGGGGACAGGGAAGGGAACACTTTCCATAGGTCTAACTTGGACCTTTATCCACAGGGACATGGGGATCAGCTGGGTTGTTCTGAACAGAAATGTGATGGGAACATTATATGAATGAGACTACACGGGGTACAAGATCCAATCAGGGTGTTGTCTAGCCATTTCCTCCAAATTGAAGCATTACCTCCTGAGGAAAGAAGGAGGCTCAGGACTCAGGAGCTAACACAACTTGCAAGGCTCAGGAGCTCAGTCAGTTACAAAATCCACCCTGCTCCTCCCCAGGGAAGAGCAGTAAGCACTGTTGCAGAGAGGAGCCTCTCTTCACTGAACTGCTTGTCAGTCACACAGGATGGTCTAGGAGTGCAGGTTTTGTGAATTAACACAGGCGAGAGGAGGCTGCTTGCTGATGTGCTGCCCTTCAGTTGCCCATGCTCATCAATGTGACCTTCCATTCATGTTCCCGTAAGTAGCCCCAGTTATCTCACTGGACCACTGAGCTAGACCAAGACAGTCACCATTCTAGCACACAGTGGGAAGGGGTTCACTCGTGCTCATTACTGAAGAGCTGTGAACAGTTGATGGCTTCTACAGGAGGGACAGTCGGTTTTGCTCAAGTTTGAAGCTCTTGGTAAGTCAGGTACATTCAAGGGGATAGCTCTACACCTATGAATACATGGTTACCACAAACTCGAGTTGGTCGGTAACTTAAAAAAGAAAAAAAAAAACCATGAGTTTGGGGTGGATCTGAGAGGAGTTAAGGAGAGACATGAGGGTGGATATGATCAAAACATATTTATAAAGTTATCAAAAAATAGCAAAATGTTCTTTTAAAAAATTAAGCCAGGCAGCAAGTAGGTAATTACCAAATAATTCTATTTATAAAAAGTTCAAGAGCAAGCAAACTAATGGTCATGGGCTACTGTTTATATTGCATGTGTGGTAGGCTGTGTGAGGTAGCCAGGGGAAAAGGTTTCCAGTGGTGGGGAGGTTTGGATCCTCAGTGAAAGGGCCAGTTGAACTGCTTGTTTTTCCCAAAGTCATTATGCTCTGTCTTCATAATTCAAGTATGGTAAGTGTATAATTCGATAGTTTATCAAAAACTTAGATCATATCATCTATATAAATATCTAGAAAACACCTACATGGAAAATACAGTATTTTATCTGAGACTGGCTTAATTGATTTAATATGGTGTTCCAGTTGCAGATACATAAAGTCAGGTATGTACATATGACATGAAGGTGGGAGTGAATCTGTCCAGAGGAACAAATATAAGGGGGAGCCAGGAGGATAGGTGAGTTATGAGAAGATATAATAAACATACAATCTATATTTGCATGTAACACAGTACTGTATATAAGGAATATTTCAACAAAATTTTAAACAACTGAAAACCAATCAAACAAATGTCCATTTCAACAAACAAAGCATTTGTTGCATCAAGATCATCATTACTTCTGACAGGGAATTTATGGAAGTGCTTCTTCAAACACAGAGAACTGAATTCAGCTCTGACATTTGGATCTTACTTTCCCTACTTACACAAACGTTAGCATCAAGACTTCAGTTTAACGGCAGAAAAACAGAGGACAGACAGACAGACAAACAAATTCTCAAGGACAGACAGACAAACAAAAAGACTGAGGACAGGAACTTTCAAAACACTTGAAATAGAGTAAAATTACCTTTTACAAAAACAAAAATAATCTTGGTAGGAAATAGAAGCAAAATCATGGCACATGCTATTGCAATTATGTGAGTAAAATTAAGAATTAAAAATACATTTAAAAGGTCATTTTGGCTCTGTCTGTAAACATAATTAGATTTAAACTTGTCATACACATGAGTGACATCACTATCAACATAAGCCGAGTATTTAGTTCTTTCGGAGTTTCTAGAGGAAACAATTCTTCTCTAGATATTAACATAGGAGGATTTGTGTCTAGTGCCTTGCTGGAAACTTTGCCCTAAGTCTCAGGGTGACCTGACAAAAATTAGGATGACTGTCACCTCCATTTGTCCTATAAGAGCACAGTCATGCTTTCTGTCTGGCCAACTCCTAGACGGATTGATTTTGTTTTATTTTTGTGGAAAGCTTTGTTTCCAAAGACATTTTGTATATGCAATTGTGAGGACACATTCCTGGGAATAAATACCCACTGTTTTTAAATGTTCCTGCAGGCTTCAAAAAAAGACTCTGTCAGGTGCCTTCCATAAATATCTAACTGCATTAAATGAGGTCATTTTGAGCTCAAGTGTCTTCCTCACACAGCTCTGCCGCTTGCAATGAAGCAGGGGAGACAGTACCCAGGGATTGCAAAGGCTCCGTCCCGATTCCAGTGTGAAATGAATTCTTTTCAGAGGACTGATTTTGCAAGAAGAGAACCTGATCTAGTATGTGAGCATGGATGACAACCACTGATAAAGAGAGGAATACACAGAAGTAAGATATCTTCAGCCAAACAAACCAAAGGGCCCGAGTGAATGATTAGAAGCGCACTATAAATATAAGTCCAAGGGGCGGGGGATGCAGTGTGTTTGGCAAAGTAATTGCTTAGCATGCAGAAAGCACTGGGCGGTAGAGCTCTCTGCAAGTACAGACAGTGGAGGCAGCAGAATCAGGAGTTCAAGGTCATCCTTGGCCATATACCGAGTGAGTTCAAGGTCTTGGATCCCTGAGACCTTGTCTCATACATTAAAAAACAAGCTACTATGTAAATTTGTAAATAGGTCTTTCTGTCATCTACCTACCTACCTACCTACCTACCTACCTGCCTGCCTGCCTGCCTGCCTGCCTGTCTGTCTGTCTGTCTGTCTATCTGTCTATCTGTCTATCTATCTATCTATCTATCTATCTATCTATCTATCTATCTATCT
>CABHPQ010166084.1:10954-39631 GCA_902168405.1 Peromyscus aztecus
TCTATCTATCTATCTATCTATCTATCTATCTATCTATCTATCTATCTATCTATCTACCTACCTACCTATTTATCTAAATGATATTAAAGTAAGTAAAATTCTCTAGAGGTACAGGAGGGGAGGGATAAGAAAAAGGACAGTACCAGGGTCTGAGAGAGAAGATACTCAATGTACAATACAGAAATGCACAAAAACTTCAAGAAAAAAAAATTTATGAAAGAAAATAGATCCAAGGATGGGATTACTATTTCTAGTCTAGCCACTGGATGAGCTTTTATAACCAGAACTAAGGATGACGAAGGGGAGGACACATGATGCACTCAGTTTCAGTCACACCTTACGTTTGCTGGGGTATGGGCACAGAAGCATAGAGTACTCGAACTCTCCCGGTGCGTTTCCTCATCACATTGCATCGCCGAGGCCTAGCACAGAAGTCTCGGAATTCAAGGCCTGTCTGCCCACAGCAACTGCTTACTCTTCCTGGCAGTTTATGTCCCACTTTGGAGATACTGCTTAGCTACTAATGTTCACTAGTGAAGAGTCTTAAAACCCTGCTAATCAGAAGAAACTCGGCAGGGGGAGGCAGGGGAGTAAACACAGGAGGCCCCAATTGGCACTAGGTACCCAAAGTTCATTTCAACAGCTTGACTAAAATTCCCAGTACATCCTTCACGCCTGGCTCATTTTTGGATGCAAACTCTCCTTTGGCATGACAGGCTACTTAAGCAAATGCTTTCTAAGACTTTGGAAAGAGAATGTTTAGGTTCATATAATGAAATTTAATGAAAGGTACAGAGCTCCCCCACGTCTCTGTGCCATTCTCTCTTTTTCTTAACTACAGAAAATGGGTATTTTCTTGATGGTTCTCTAAGGACACACGGGGCTCTATGAATAGGACTGACTCCTACACTGAGATCCGAGGCAGAACCTGGTGAGGGGAAGGGGCACATGTCAGTCGCTAATCCCGACACTGCTGGGGAAAGCCCTACAGTGTAGAAGGCTGAGATCACACCGTGACACCCCTGAAGGTCAAATACAAGAGTTCTCTTTCTCTTTCTTTAAGAAAGGACATAGTCTTTATAGGAGGTGTGGGTTTTGGAGAGGATTAGAGGAGATTCTCTACGATGATCTGAGGATTTGGAGGATTTTTGGAAAGCTTTCTCTGAGCAGGCTTGAGTACTTCCTTCACACTGGCATGCACAGAGTAAACCGCCAGTGACTGCAGATGCAAGATCTGTGTCAGTTTTTGTTGCAAAATATTTGTGTACACCGCAAAGATGTGTCTCTGCCTAAGATGCCTTTTGATTGCTTTAATAAAGAGCTAAATGGCTGATCGCTATGTAGGAGAGGCTAGGCAGGATTTCCAGAGAGAATAGAGAGGAAGAGGAGGAGGAATCTAGACCCCAAGCTTTCATAATTAATAATAGGTCTCCCTGTCATTATTTGGGGTCTGACAATCCAAAGACAGTCTCTGACAAGGAAGCTTGTTACACATTTGACTGGAGTTCACCCAGCCTTTGAGAGGCCATAGGGAATTCTCTTCCTCAGTCCCCTTAGGGCCCTACACATCTCTATGCAGAACCTTTTTATGTATGTACTGGTACGTATGTACTGGTCATTTCCACAGCATTGTGGGATTACTTAGGAAATGTCAGTCTCTACAAATCTGTACTATTGGGTAGCCTTGAGTGGAGAACAATGCAATTTTTGGCAGTGTATTTGTTAAGTGGGGCCAGCAAGATGGCTCAGCTTGGGTAAATGTTCTTGTCACAGAGCCTGATGAACTGAGTTGTATATCTGGAATCCAAGTGATGTCTTCTGACTTCCATATGTGCCATGGTATATGCATAAACACACACACACACAATAAATAAGTTTTAGAATAAAAGAATGTTTGTTAGGTTACTGGACTAATACAAATGAAAGAATGCCTGAATCCAAAGAGAAACATGAGCACTTCTCTCTTCTTGCCAATCTTTAGCTCTAACATTTACCTGTGAAGGACACAGATGGCTGCATATCAAGACAGAGTTCTGAGTCCAATTTAAATAAACCTTAAATTTGAGACAGTTTATTTCTACCAACACAGACACTATTATATTCTGCAACTTCTAATGTTTCTATACGAGAGGCAGAGAAAATCCCTCCATCATTTAACAAAGTACATTGGGGATTTTTGAAAGAAGTAGAATAAAATTAACAAATGGGATCTATTGAAAGCATATGACAAGACAATAAAAAAGAAAGACAAATTATTTCTTTGAGGACATCAGCATTCTAGCAAGACTTCCTAGTTTTCTTTTCAACTTCATTCCATAATCAGAATTCAGATAAAATTTACTGAAAATAAGTTGAAGGAGAATAACATAGAGTAAGCTAAGAATGAAAAACAGAAATAAAAAGAAATAGAAAAACAGACAGACGCAGATAGTGCCAAGAGATCATTAAGTGAGGATTTTCAAGCAGTCTATGGAAAATAACATTGGCCAGAGCCAAGGGCTACCTGACACTGATTGGTTCTGAGCACAGGGCTAAGAAATTCCACCTTTTAATGTCTGTTTTCTCTGTAATAAAATTAAGTAGGCAGGCAGTTGAGTCAGCAACATCATTCCAATGCTAAAATTTGATGACACATAATTGTAGTAATGAAAAAGTAGATATGCAGATGGTGGAACTCAGCTTACAAAGCATGGATTTTTCAACTTTACAACTATGTGGAAGAGGTACTCACTCACTGGGAAGAACCTTTCAAATTTTGATCATTTCCCAGGCCAGTAATACTATGGCAATGCTTTCTAGAAGCCTAGAGAGGAAGTTCCCTGTCACAGTCACTGATCATTTGTGAAGGGACACTATGACCAAGGCAGCTTACAAGAGAAAGCATTGAAATGGAGACTTGCATATCGTTTCCGAGGGCTAGTCCAAGATCATCATGGTAAGGACAATGGTGACCGGCATAGTGCTGCAGCAGTAGATGAGAGCTTGCATGCTGAAACAACAACCATGAGGCAGAGAGAGAGGGTAAGAGTTAACTAGGAATGGTGTGGGCTTTTGAAACCCCAAAGCTCCTCCCTAGTGACACAACCCTCCAAAAAGGACACATCTCTCCTAATCCTTCCCAATCAGTTTCATCAATTGGGAGCCAATTATTCAACTATATGAGCCTATGGGGCTATTCTCATTCAAACCACTGTATTCCCAGTCAGTCACATGGTCTCAAGGGTGAATGATGGCTACTCAGCAATGCCCTGTTTTGTTCAGCTGTGTTCTGGGATAGGTGTGTTGAATGCATTATTGACTTGTGATATTTTCAACTTGTGATGAGTTTATCAGGTGATCCCATCGTGTGCTGAGGTGTTCCTACAGTAGCAACCACCAATGAAACAATTCAATTCAAACTGGCTTTGAACAATCCTGATGACTTACATTTGAATAGGAAAGGAAAAAAGCCAGATTGTGAGAACACTAAAGGCTCTGACAAAGGGAGACATTCTATTTCATTTGTCACCTATGGTTACTACAATATAGTAACTTAAAAGCTACTAAATATTAGTATAATAGTAGTATAATCTAAGACTGTCCTTCTTAAAGTGCCCATTTATGTGTCTCTATACTACTATATATGCTCTTTCTCTATATATACATAATCTTTGTATATGTGTTTTATATATATATATATAATTATAATACTTTATATATGTTACACACACACACACACACACACACACATTATTCTTTTGCTGACAAGGAATAATAAATGACCGATGCATACAAATATAACTGCTTTAAATGAAAGTGGTTTGAATAAGTGGCCCCTCTTGGACTTTCCCTTTTTTACATATAAGTTTCCATTCACTCTTCTCATGAAAACTCTTTTACATACTGTTTCCTCGTTTAATTTCTGTTGTAGTAAAATACCCTGACAAAAAGCAGCCTCAGGAATAAGTGGGTTTATTTCATCTAATAATTCTATTATTGTGAGTAGGTCAAGTCAGGAACTTCAGACAGTTATATCACATTTCCTGTCAATAGTAGAAAAAAATACCCATACATTCTCGATGGCTTACTTGTGCTCAGCTCAATTCTACACTCCCATACATTTCAGGATTCCTTGCTTAGGAATTGGTGTTTCTTACACTTGGCTGTGTATTCCTACATCAATAATTAAAACAACTCCCAGCGACATGCCCCCCAAAAAACAATACAGTGCAGACATTCTTTCTTTGAGACTCTCTTCCCAGGTGATTCTCAGTTGTGTCAAGTTTAAAATTAAAAGTTAGTCATCACATGTTGAGAAACAGCCAAGTCCATGAGGCAGATTGCTGTGGGATGGTCTGTATGTCAAATTGCTCTGAATGGTCAATAAATAAAACACTGTTTGGCCAGTGGCCAGGCAGGAAGTATAGGCGGGACAAGGAGAGAGGAGAATTCTGGGAAGTGGAAGGCTGAGTGGGAGAGTCACTGCCAGCCGCCGCCATGACAAGCAGCATGTGAAGATGCCGGTAAGCCACGAGCCACGTGGCAAGGTATAGATTTATAGAAATGGATTAATTTAAGCTATAAGAACAGTCAGCAAAAATCCTGTGTTTACTTGGTTGGGTCTGAGCGGCTGTGGGACTGGCGGGTGACAGAGAATTGTCCTGACTGTGGGCCGGGCAGGAAAATTCTAGCTACAGCAGATAGCCTAGACAGAGGAAGAGAACAATGAGAAGTGCTTCTCCACAGGGCAAGCAGAGATCCTCGCACGTCAAATTGCAGGCTTTGTGGGCCATCTGGTATAGCAAGATGTGCTGAAAACAAGAAGTCCAGAGATTTGCTTTAATGTTTAATTTGCATGTAATCCAAGTATTCAAGTATTTAATGCCTCGAATTTCATCACTGACAAAACAGAAGACCCTAGCAAGTGACTTCTGGGGGTTCCTCTTGCTCTCTCTGGGGCATTCTCTTATTCTTTGAGATGGCCTAGCAGGCAAGGATACAGACACCAGAATTGTTAAAGAACATGGGTAAATGGTTTGATTTTCAAATTAATAGTGCAGCTCAGAGAGAACGAGAGCCTGAGAAGAATCAAGGACCCAGGAAGGAAAAAAAAAAAAAGTCAAGCCTAAGAGAAGCAACATCTCCTTAGCTGCCAGTTTAAAGCCCATGATGAGAGGTAAATGGCTTGTGGTTCCCTTTCTTCTGCAAAGTATTGTTTTAAAAGCAACAAAAGAATTTGTGGAGAAAGTGGAAACAGGAATGCTCTGGCACAAAATAAGCTTAGTGGTTCCAGATTCTGCCAGTTCAACATCCATTTGGAGTAGCTGATGTTCATTTTTATGTTACATATTCATTTTCAAGCAATCCACAATAAACCTAATTATAGCCAAGACCTTTAAAGCAAAGGCTCATTAGCACACTAGACATCTCACCTTTATTTTACATTATTTTTCCATGGACAAGAGGTAAATGAGAATTTCTCAGGGACAAATTTCTCCTTTTCTTCATCACCTTGTAGATAACTGTCCCTAAGAGGTTAAATATGTTTGGAGATGAATGTCCATGTATTCAGGAGAAAAATATCTTTTAGTGGGAATCACAATAAATTACACTTTCATGGTCCATTTCAGTGTGTATACAAAGAACTTTTATGGCCGATTCACTCTAATTAAGGGTGGGGGAACAAGGAAGATGATAATTAGAAGTTATGACTATCTGCTTGTTAGAGAATCTTGGGCCAAACTTGAGCTATTCTCTCATCTTATATTTACAGTACTTTAAAAACAATTATTTAAAAATCATTCCATTTGGGGGCAGTGAATCAGTATGGTTTAGGTCTTCTTTTATTGCTCTCAATTTCTGCTTAAAATACGCCTTATGGCAAATTTGGGTCATGGAGAACTTGAGAAGAAAGGGCAAATACCCTTAAATCGTTTATGCACCACATCACCCGGATGATAAAGCTGCATTAACGCAAGTAAGAAAGACAGGACAATATGCAGTTAATATCCATGTTTGCCTCTTGCATCCTTGCTTTAGAATTTGGGAATGTGCTCAGTAAATTTCTGTTTGACATTGTAAATGACCCATTTTTGATTGCTAATTTTAGTAACGATAACTTTGTGGCTCCTTTACTTCTTATTTGATTATGAAATGAGAATAACTGTGCTTGCAAGTAGTCCAATACTTCATTATAATAGATTTATGAACCAAGAATCCCCCTATCCTGAATCAAATCAATGAGTCCGGGAACACACATTAAGCAGGTATCTAAATGAAGATGCAATCAGCAATGTATGTAGGCAAACAAAAATCCTGGAAAGATAGCTTTGCTTCAGAAATTAATGCATTCACCCAATATAGAAATCTTAGAAAGTATAAATAAGGCTTTTCTGTAATGGTTTGACTCTTTCCTCTGGACATATGTTGGAAAGCCAATTCCCAGTGCAATTGGTATAAATATTAAGAGACTTCGGGACAAAAGTTCTAGGACCATCTGTAGTGCAAAGCATGTAAAGCCCAGGACCAGATACAGATGCTGTGCTCCTCAGACCTGCAGCTGAGGCTCAGAGGGACTCAAGTTCAGCTCCAGAAGGTACACGTACAGAACGCAAGAGCCATGGGTCCATAGCAGTGACTTTTAGATTTCAGGGGCCATATGGAAAGGCCTGTTAAAAACCTGCTCCAAAGTCACAGTCAGAATTGAGAGTCCCCACTAGAGAAGTGCCCACTGGAGTCCAAGAGTGGAACATCCCAAGAGTCCCCAAAACTATAGAGCTGCAGCACACTAATCTAGCCTACGAAAGCTGTGGCCCAAGATTCCAATCACATGAGCTCTTTGATGAACTGTGTGCCCTGTAAAGTCACAAGGACGAGGCCACAGGATGCCTTTGGGTCCAAACCTCTTGCTATGTGCCCAGGATGCTGGTTATGACATCAAAGGAGATTAAGCTGCAGCTTTTATTTCAAGCTGTTTCCTCTGTTGGGCTTTGAATTTACATAGGATTGACTGCTCTTGTCTGATTTTCCCTTCAGGTATATGGATGTCTATCTACCATTGTGTTCTGTAAGCAGGTAACCAGTTCAATGTCAGAGGCTCACAGCTGGACAGAAAACATCCCCCAGGATAAATTGTGCATAGAGTCTTACCTGTTCTTAATTTAGAAGACAGCATGAACTTTGAGCTTTTGGGTTGATGCAAGAAAGATCTAAAGGCATTGGAGACTATCACAATGGGATGAAGGCATTTTGTCTGTGAGAGGACATGAGACTGGAGTGTAAAGGGCAGAATTACATTATTTTACTTTCTCCCCCAAAGCATGTGCTGGATAATTAGTCATGAATTCTATAATAGAAGAGGTAGAACATCTCAACAAGTTTAGATCATACGTGTTTCCCCACTTCATGCACACAGTTTTGGTGAGTATAAAAGGGTTAGGTCTTTCAGGTTCAGTCTCTCATTTTTGTTTGTTTGTTTATGTTCTCTATCTCTTCTCCCTTAACTCCCCTCCACCCCTCTTCTTTCCTCCCTCTCCTCTCTCTCTCCATCTCCCACCCTTCTCTGTCTCTGCCCTCCACTGTGGCATGCTATACAGCATGGAGTTCAACACCAGATGCGGTCCCCTCAAGACTTCTCAGCCTCCAAAACTTTAAGAAATAATTTTGTGTACCTTATCTATTATCCAGCCTCGGGTATTCCATTATCGCGGCACACGCATACACACAAAGACGAAGACACCTTTTGATCTAAAGTAGTTGTCAAAATACTGACAGAACTCGGTAAATAAGACTGACACTAAACCTATCAGAGGATATGACAGACATTTGAGAAATCAAAAAATGAGACCAGTGCTCATAAAGAATTCCTCTAAGGCAGAAAAGACAGCTCTACATTATCAATATGCTGAATATATATGACATTTATGGATGGGGCAGAGGGCAATATTTCTATCAAATGTCCAGAGTCTCCTGACTCCAAAAAGAATAGAGAGGAAATCTAACAAAATATATTTATATATTCTGTCCTGGTATTTCATATATACACAAAATATTTTTAGTTCTTCTAGCTACAGAACTAAAAAATAGAGGATGCTATCAAAATTTTTCATTCTTAATTTAAATATGTTTATCACTATCAGGTAGAAAGGCATATATTTAATACTGCACCAAAAACTTAAAACAGCTTTCCCCAAATATTCATAATGTGTGAATAATTTTCCTGCAAGGTTTATGTTCTTTGCCATGATGAGCACAAGAGAGAACCAACACAAGTTGATGATTAAAATTTCTCACTTAACACTCCCAGCAGAAAAAACAAAAGAAGTATTAAAATGTGGCTTTTGAATGACGCCACTTTCAGAGTGACTATTTTTGGAATTCCGGAAACAAGTATCGTTTTTTTTTTAGTCTATCAACTCAGTGTGGGACCCAAGTGTCCATACCGCATTTGTTCTTTTCTCCCTACGCTGAACAGCGCACTGCATTGCTGAGTACATGGAGACATTTAAGCCAGAGAGATGCTTTATTTCCATTGTCCTCTAATGCTCACCGTAATTTTGCTACAATTTAAACTGGAAATAAGATACATAAGTCAAAACACCACCTTGGGGTGAGAAGAAGATCTATTTATCCACTTTATTCTGGAGATAAAAAGAAGAACAAACCCTAAAATCTAACCGAAGTTCCAGCTCTTTGAAGATACAGTGACAACTCTTTACTTCTTTACTTCTTAGAAATCTCCAAACCATTAAAATTTCTATGCAAGCATAAACTAGTGCTCTGACTTTATACTGAATTGTTAATTATTGTCATTCTAACTTTGCTACAGCTGATTGGCTTTAATTTTCTTGCATGCAATTTTTAGAAGAAAGAAAAGATCGATGTCTATCTATTAACAAAGCCAGTTAAGTGTCGTACCCAGGGGAAAATCCACAATGTGTTGAACCTTCCCATCTGACCTACATTAACACAACAACATGAGAACCAATGTTCCTGATAACAGCCTTTCTTACTTCCAATGACACAAAGTAATTAATAAAGCTTCTAAGGATTTTCACTAAGACTTGGGGGAAAAAAAGGATGTCACACAACTTTCAATATAAACTCAAATGCAATAGAATTATTTAAACACTGAGACAGAAATCGTCCAGGAACAGAAGGTAGTATGTTTATTATTTAACACAGATACCAAAATTCATCAGAATATTCCATTTCCTCAGTACTCTACTTAACTGAGTTTTGTTGCTTTGATGTTCAGAATCCATGAGGAAAGTGAATTAATGACAGGAACAGCAGGCATTCAAAGATTGCTCCAAAATATGCAGCTGGAGACATCATGTGTTAGAATATACTAAACTGATGTTCCTTAAGGGAGATCTTAAGACATCATTAGAGCTCTATGGAATCTCCATTTTACTTTTAAGCCACTCTCACTTAAACCCATTCCACCTAATGGCTAGTGTTCAACATTCAAGGGCAACTATAAAGCTCCAGAACAGAAGGACGGGGGTATTAACTCATGGGGCATTCCGAAGGTATTCCTGTTGGTTTGGCTTCTCCTCAATTGTACTGTATGAATTAGAAGGGGCGATGGTGGGAAGGGGGCTGCTGACTGACTTTTCTGTCTATCACGTGTTATGCAGTGTTGGTGCTGTTATAATACCCAGAACTCTAGGAAAACAAGCACAGTCTTTATCTTAGTGGACAGTGGTACAGGCTAAGTGCATAGGAAGCTTGCCAAAAGTTATAGTATACCTATATATATATATACATATATATATATTAGAGTATATATTTAAACATATATATATAGTAGAGTATGCATTTGAACTCAGGTTTACATGAATTTCAAATACTAGGGAACCATGTAGCTTCTCTGCCTTCCTTAGCTGGGCATTCACACCATGGCTTCAGCAAAATCTCTGAAGTAATATGTCTTGCCAAATACAGATTCAAAGATGAACTAAAAACACACACAAAAGAAACTCAGAATGAAATATTATTACGATTCTCTTTCACTAACTCAGTTAAATAACTTGTCAGCTTTTCCACCCGTGGAAATTACCTTAAGGTGGTGGAAACATAAGATGCACGAGAGTCCCTTCGCAAGGTGAAAGGACTTAGTAAATAACTTCCAGAGGAATCTCGGGCCACCTCAGCTGCTGGGGGAAAGCCTAGCTGCCTGGAGGATGCTCTCTGAGCTGTCTAGCGGCCTGCCTGAAAATTGGGTAGAGAACTTCATGGCTGAAGCTTTGTGAATCATCGGTAGCCTTGGGGCAGACTTTTCCCCGATGTAGTTGCTTTTGAGTTATTCCTCCTCCTGTAAGGAGCTCCTCATGCAGACTTCTGTAAGTAACTCCAATAAACTCATTGGTACACAGGTTGGACTTAGAATTATTACTTTGGTCTGTTGTGGGTTTCCCATCTGGGGTGATTGGGACCTCTTTGTAACCTGCTTCCCAAGGAAAAGTTTCATGCTACAGCTGATTTTGTTGTACTTCTCAGTTTTTGAGGATGGATATTGTTATGTAGCCCAAATTGGTCTCAAATACAATCTCCTGCCTCAAGAAGGTTTCTGTGCCAAGAATCCAGCTGCACACCTTCTTGGTGGTGCCTTTTGTAATTTTGTGCTTAGATATTTGTAATTTCAGACACAGACTTTCTGAGCTTTTGCTTTTTGTTTTGTTTTTTTCCTCATGTTAGATGTAAGTCTCTAGTTCCTTCTCATTCTTTGCACAACCCACAACAGATACACAGTGAAGTTCAGCTGAATTTAGAGTGGGACAAGCACAGAGTCTCAATACTGTCCCTAGGACACAGGGGACAAAAGACTAAGAAATGCCACGTTCTCAAGGGGGGTAATCATCGTGACACGTTCTGAGGGGTGATGAAAACTGGACCAAAGGGAAACCAAGGCAACATGGCAGCAAGAAGAGGGCTACCCTGAGATAAGACTCTCGGGCAGACACGCTGATCCAGTAAGCCAGACAGATGAACCCAGTTCAGCTTGATGACCCAAAGAAAATGCTGACTTCATTTGATTTCACTCCCAAGTGAGTCAAGAGGGTGGGAACCCTGAGAAAATATGGGAAGGAGTGGGAAAATGTAGGTAATTAATGGATGGTGTGGAAATTTAATTAAAAAATTCCTGCCCCTGAATGTTTTGTTGACTTTGTGGACCTGCTGTGAGCAGCAGATCCTCCTACAGAAACACTAATGGCTTTATTCTCAGAGCCTGGGATGCCTGGCCAATGCCATTGTTATACTGGCCAGGGGAGGCTAAAGTGCTATGTAGCAGTTAAAGAAGCTTCTACCCTCTGAAGGTTAGGGAAAGAATGAGCCTGAGGTCACAGTCAGCCCTGAACTTGGAATTTTTCACAGGGTAAGACGCCTGATACTAACACAGCAAAATTCAGCTGGAGTGGCTCCTGTGTTCATACTTTTCTTCTTGTTCTAACAAAACACTCGAGACGTTCAACTTAACAAAGAAAGGGTTTAATGTGGCTCAGTGTTCGGCCCAGAAGTGGAGACAACAGGAGTGCGGGGCAGCTGCTCACAGGGTCTGTGCAGCCAGGAAGAGGGAGGGGAAGGACAAATTCTAGTGCTGTACTTCCCTTCTCATTTTTATTCAGCCAAAGGCAGCAGCCCGTAGGATGTTGCTGGTGTCACACTTCAGCTAACCCAAGCTAGATAATCTCTCACAGACAGAACCAAATGAGTCTGGATCCTGTTGAGTTGATCAACATTGACCACCACAGTCTTTGGAAAGAAAGCTGCCGTAAAGACTAGTATTCTGGTCCAGCCCTACACTGCAGGATACGAAGCAGAGCATCCCTGCAGAACAAGGAGGCAAGCTTTTGGGATGTTGCTTCCGAAGGCATTTCACTAGTTATCAGGTTAGAGGGCAAAATTCAGATCACCCTGGTCGGGAACTAATGGGGAAGGAAATGAACTGGCCAGAAGAATGCTGCCCTTCACTTACTCATCTACTATTTATACCACTGGGTATTTTTACATGAAGGTCAGAAAGATTCAACAGTTGCGGAGGACAGACAATTGAACATGGTGCAGCTATGAGGATGTCTTACTACAAAGCTATGATACTGATCAGAGACAAAACGTAAAACAGAAAACTCCAGTAGGATAACATCTAGTCTGTGGGGTTCTCTGCCAACACCATGGCCGGTAGACTGTCAACTCAGGGAAGGCAAGAAGGCAAAAGGAAATTTGGTTCAGCACAACTCAATAGCTGGTGTTGGTTCAAACTCTGACTCTGACACCCCGTAGTTTATTTTAGGTATATTCAAGTGCAACACAATGTGGAAAAAGATTCCTGATGATAATTAACTCAATTCCATGTGCACAATAAAGCTTAAGACACAAAACTCTATGTAAAGTACATGTGGCAGCCTCTATAAAGATAGGTTCTATAGACTGACTCAGAAAAACAAGCTAATGATAAGGGTCTGTGGGAGGACCTGGTGCGATCTCAGGCACACAGATAATGCAAATGTCACCAGACTATAAATTATCTCTACTCCCAGCCTTCTGGGCAGAAAACAGGTTATATATTGTTTCTCCCTTTTAAGAGACAGCCCTTGAGTGTTTAATATTCCTGGTTTCCCCAGTGCTTGTCTGTGAGCATAAGGACCTTTGTGCCTCCTACATCTGTCTGCTAAATGATGTTGCTAAAAATACAAGAAAAGTAGACCCTACATCCTTACACATACAGGCACTGGGCTGTTTTTTGTTTTTGTTTTTAGAAAGGAAGAAGACACAAAATTGGGATGGGTATGTGGTGGTGGTAGGTCTGGATATTGGAGGAGTAGAGGAGATATGACCGAAATGTGTTTTTTGAATGCATAAAATTCTAATAAAAACATTGTATTAAAAAAGAAATGAGTTCAACAGCAATGTAAAATGGCCTACAAACAAAGAAACTAAAGACTACATCTCCCTTAACTTTATTTCTTGAAAGAAACTTTGAGGGGTAGTTTTGTGTGTTCTTACATACAAGTGCATCAAGAATGGTCATGTGACTTTCCAGTTCATGGCTATAGTGGATGTATTATCTTAAGGAGAGACAGCTACAATGAGAAGTTAGTGAATCCACAGAATAGTGTTAAAATCGTCACTCAGCGATCTAATTCTTAAGGCACACTGTTCTAGGATGTCTAAACTAACAAAGAAGGAACATAAACACAAACCCGGCTACAAACCTTTGGCTGCACAGGGGTGTCTCACCTGCAAGGTACGAAGCTTGTGGGACTAACCGACTGACATTTGATTTGATTTAAGGCCCATCCCATGAGATGGTCCCCATTTCTGTTGCTGCGTGGGCGACCACGAACCTGAGATTAGATAGTCCAGGAACCTATAGGAAAAACCAAGAACTACTATTCTACTAAGGAAATATAGCAATAAAAAGACTCTTAGTGACATTCTGCTATACTCATAATTCGGTGCCGTGCCTAGCCATCATCAGAGAAGCTTCGTCCTGCAGTAGATGGGAACAAATACAAATATCCACAGTCAGACAATAGGCAGAGAGTGAGAGACCTCATAACACTCAGCCCTCAATGGAATGTCTCCATCAAATCCCTCCCCTCTGGACTCAGGCTACCCTACTGAAAAGATGGTGGAAAGGAAGTAAGCGCCAGAGGGGCTAGAAAACACCAAGGAAACAAGGCCTAAACACAGCATGACGGAAGCCCCATGAACTCTCAGAGACTGTGGGAGCATGCAGAAAGTCAGCAAGTGTCTGTGCCTAGACCTGAAAGGAGAAAAGGGCACATACCACTACCACTAACCCAGAAGCTATCTCCACTTGCAAGTGGAAAAAATTTCCAGAAGGGAGTTTCATTGTGGCAACAAACTACTCTTACCCGAGACCCAGCAGGGGTGAATCAAGAGAAAACAAACTCAATAACATCTTTGGAGAGTCTTTTTCTCACAATGCTGTATTGGCATTTTTTTTTTTTTTAACCTTAAAGGTCCTTTGTATTTATAGTACGGCTTCCAGTTTTGTGTTTTTATGGGATTCCTCTGGCTGCAAACGTGTGTGTCTCAGTGTCTGTATGTGTGTCTTATGCTTCTTCTTTGCCCTTTTTCTGTTTATTTGTTTTGTCCTATTCCAATTGGCTTGTGGGTTTTTTTGTCTTATTATATCTTCTCTTATTATTATCCTGTTTGTTTTATTATTGCCTATTTGTTTTTTAATGAGAGACAGAAAGGGGTGGATCTTGATGGGAGAGGAGGTAAAAAGGAACTGTGAGGAGGTAGGGGCAGGGAAAATATTGGGAATATATTGTATGAAAAAAAATCTATTTTCAATAAAATAAAAAAAGAACACCTTAGAAATAAAAAAAAATAAAATTGGGCTTAAATGCAAACCTACATACATGTATTTATCAAGAGTACTAATTGCCTACTATATTTTAGACATTATTCTAAATTTGATCTGTGGAATATTGAGATGAAATATCAGTCTTCCACATTGACAGTCCTTACAGCCTCGTGAAAGCAAATAAGACAGGCAACAAGTAAGATGGCCTTATGAAAATCCCTGAGTTAGGACCACTCAGAAATGCTACTTTTAGATTTATGGGAAAAACAAAAACCAAAGCAGTGCTTGAAATAACAAATGTGGTACTTTTTGTCGTTTGAAAGGACTATATTTTGGAGTAATTGTTATGCAGCAACGGATCATTCCAGCTTCCTTTCCAAGGAAGGGCCCATGTGGTGGAAATCTGAGCTGAGGGCTAAAGAACCAGTGGTTAACAGGGAAGAACACTCTAGACAGACCAAGGAGTAGGTCTTAAGATCTTGAGAAGGGCATGAGCTCCAGAAGTCCCTGAAATAGCTGACAGATTTATGTTGAGGGAATCATGTTGGTTAAATAAAACCATACAGTAAAGTAAACTTCAAAATAAATTTAAAAGAGAAATGAAAAACTGCATACCTATTTTATATTTATAACCAGTTGTTATAAAGTCCTGGGGTACTATGTGGGAAGTAATGGAAATAAACAAAGAAAAAAAAACTCTATGTGGACACCTATTTGCTTAGTCTAGTTGAAAGATGATCATACTTGTCTCTCATTAACTCAGAATAAAACCTTAAAAATAGGCTGGGAAGCTGAATCAGACAGTAAAGTGGCCCGCCTTCCAGGCTTGAAGACCTGAATTAAGTCCTGAATACCTAGGTAAAAAAGCAAGATGTCCTTGTTGAGGTCTGGTTTGGGCAACCATTTTATTGAGACTTCATGGGTGTAGCTTCCCTGACATTGCTAGACCAATAGACAATATGCTAACCGGGAAGAGGGGGATCTCATGGGTCTCCAACCCTAGACAAAGAACTAGGCAACAAAATACTGACAGCAAGAAAAATAGTCCTCCTGAGGGAAGAGTCACATAAATTGGTTATCCAATGCCAAGTGGTCAGCCTTGAAATCATATACTCACAAGCAAGATTATTAAGATCGTATTTATGTATTTAGGAATACTTATACCTAATTTTATAGGCCAAAAGGCCATGGGTCTGAGACAGCAAGGGGGGTACAGTGGATGAGATGTAGGGAGGAAGAAGAAGGGGAAAACGGTGTGATTATATTTCAATTTCACATACATATAGCATGAGGGGAAAGCAAGGTGTGACAATGCTTCTTTTCTATTTCAGCGCCGGGGAGGCAGAGACATGCAGATCCCTGAGGTTCCGTGACCAGCCTACCTGGCCTACTTAGCAAGTTCCAGACTAGAGAAATACACCGTCTCATAACACAAGGTGGATGGTGCCTGAGAAAGGACCCCTGAGATTGTCATTTGGCCTCCACATGCCAGCCTCTCCCTGATCAACATACAAAATCTTATCAATAAAAATATTAGAGGTCGAAACCCTGTCTCAAAAAAAAAAATTATAGGTCGTAATATGCAACATATCCCTCTATTTTATTAGCTATTGCATAAAATAATGGGTTTATCAGCCATTTCCATGCATGTATACGATACATCTGTATTTTAAAAGAAGTGCAATATAATTAAATGAAGATCTCACTCAGTAGCCTCTACCCAGCCAAGAGGTTCTGGTTTTGCCGTGACTCAGTCAACAAGATAAACCTAGATAACGTTAGCATTACATGTCACTCCGTGAGACACACAAACAAGTTGTAGACGTGGTAATGGGAACTTATCTCTTGTAATTAAAATGTTGTAGGGCATAGAAAGAAAGACCTCTGTATACGAAAGGTTTAAAGAGAAGTGGTTTTTCCGAGTCCATTGTAATTGGTGCCAACCAGACTGTTGAATAAATACTTAAGGGGAAAACTAGCAAAGGGAAGGGGGAAAAGGGTAAGTTAAAAGGATACCAAAGGTGAGGCCAGAATTCTCTTTTCACATCAGCGCATTTCTAAGGAACTGAATTAAAGACAGGAATCTCCCAGGTAGAGTTCAGTACCCTGAATCCTGGGAGAGTCCTCCTCGTTTGATAAAGGACTTAGAGTTCCACTCAGTGGGGCTTAACAAGAACAGACATGTTCCCACTCTGAAAGCGTTCTTAGGAGACAGTATTCACAAAAAGGACATTAAAAAGACAGTTTCTCATTGCATGTACAAAAATCATACGACGATGACTAACAGGAAATATCCATTACAAATCAAGTCTCTATTTGTCTACCGAGAGCAGCACTTAGCTTCTGACATTCTTAGGCTGAGACATACAGAACTGAAGTTTACAAAGAAAAGGTAAACTGACTGCTGTTAGGGTTATCCAGCTAATGTGATGATTGAATAACTGCCATAAACATACAAAAATGATAACCACATATTGGTGTACACACAGATTACATATATACACGAAGAACTCTCACAGAAAATCCGAAGAATAAATGTACAACTTGAGAAGCAGAAATGCTCGAAATCAACCGAGCTCTTTCAAAGACAGACAACGGCAAGGCCTCATGTCTGAATTTCCCACAATCCTTCCCCAAGGCTTTGCATATAAGCAGACACGGCTGCCGCCATAGGTACTGAAACGATAAATAAATAAACAGCAATGATATCATTTCTTCATTTAACTTTGTTCACAAAATAATTTAAGTGAATATTTACTTTTAAAGGAAAGCAGAACATTTACCCAGCAGAATCTTGCATAACTTTCAAATGTCTGAACCTGTCTGTAGATACATGCTTTAACCTTCTATACTCCCTTTTATCTTGTATATATTAGCATATAAAACAAACCCAATGCCTTAGCAAATCGTATGCTAATAAAATCAGAATACTAATTGACAGAATAATTGGGAAAAGATGTCCCACTTACTCTATATCACTAAAAGAATTGTTGTAAACTCCAGTGGGAAAGCATTTAACTAGTTACTTTTTTTTCTTCATCCTAGGATTGAGGTCCAGGACCTCAGTTGTACTAGGTGAGTACTCTGCCACTGAGTGATAAGTCTAGCAAC
The DNA here is from genome assembly GCA_902168405.1 of Peromyscus aztecus. Taxonomy (NCBI): domain Eukaryota; kingdom Metazoa; phylum Chordata; class Mammalia; order Rodentia; family Cricetidae; genus Peromyscus; species Peromyscus aztecus. The sequence goes on from CABHPQ010166084.1 coordinate 28,389, forward strand.
TTTTTGTACTTTTTTATTTTGACACAGAGTCTCACTGAATTGGCCAGGCTTTCCTTGATCTCACTCTGTAGCTCAAGCCATCCTTACATTCACAGTCCTCCTGCTTCAGCTTTCCAGTAGCTGGGGTTACACTCATGCACCACAAGGTCTGGTTTATACTCTATTTCTTTTCTTTAAAGAATTATTCTATTATTTTTATTTATTTTATTAGTTTATTTTATGTATTTGCCAGAAGACAGCATGAGGTCTCCTGGACATGAAGTTACATGATGTGGGTGCTCAAACCCGAACTCAGGTCCACTGCAAGATTGAGGCCACTCTCTGGACCCTCCTCTATTCTTGCCCCTCAGCTTTGAGCTTATAAGCCTGCTCCAACATGTTCAGCTCTCTGTTATATGAGTTCTGGATGATGGAATTCAGGTCCTCTTTACCAACTAAGCATTTTCCCCAGCTCTTTAAGCCCATAGATATAAATAATTGTATAAGTCCTAGAAATAATTTTAAATGACCTCTTAATTATATACAAGTTGAAAATCCACATACAGAATGAGTATGCTCAATGGTAAATAGTGAGCAGATAAGCCACTCATACCCAGACAATCACAAGGGCAATTTATCTGTTGGCTTAAAAGTACCATAAATGCTTGTTTTAAGTTTTGATTGTTTTTCCTTTTTATCATATTTAAAAACCTGTGCTAATAAACAGCCCTGTGCTTGTATACATAATGCATGGGGTTGCATTACTAGCAAGGGAACACTAAGATAACTTGCAAATGCAATCCTTAAGTGGCATTATCTTCCACAAAATTGTTGCACATGAAGACGCTGTTAGCCTTTAAAAGAACACAGCATTCATATTAGCACTAGCTGATATTATCCAAACATCATCAATGGATAAAACAGAATGTGGCAGACTTACACAGTGGCATCCCAAAAGATACCAATCACCTGTAATTTGGGGCGGATCTCTCAGCATAAGAGAGATGAGACAGGTATGCGTACATGTCATTCAGTCACATTTATTTAAAATACAAAACCTGTTGTTAAGTCATTCCATCTCTCTCAGGCTCATGGTCTCCACTGATAAAGAAGTTAGTCAAGACACAGAGGTTCAAATGCAGGTGCCTAGGAAGGCTTAGCTAGTCATACAAATACCCCAAGTAATCACAGTTGGGATTTTGGCCAAGGGAAGCAGAAAGACAATCGCTTACTACACAGGAACACAGATAAAATGCTACAAAGTTATCAAGACTTTTCCAGTGAGCTTGGAAAGCCAGATGTTTGTGTTTAAAAATCTTTTTTTTTTTCCTACATCAAGATGATATGTGAAATTTTCAGAGTACTCTAGGGACTAAACCCAAACCTATCCATATGAATTGGCATTTGCAACCTGGGCTCTAAGAAATATTCTTACTCTACCAATCTGACAGATTCCAGTTATAGGACTTGCCCCATCTGGAAGTTAAGAAACATGAGCAGGACAATCAGTTGAAGGTGAGCTTCAAAGCACCCCTGTGAACTCAGTGTCAAGTTGAAGGTACTTGGCAGTCTACATTGCCTATAAGGAGGAGCTGAATGCCTGACCACATGAGAGGGCAGACAGGTGTTTGAAAGAGAATTATTGTTAAAGAACAGTCTAAACCTACAAATCCTGGATCAAGAAGAACGTACTGGAGGGAGAGGGAAAGGATGGTGAAGCTGAGTTCACCAGAGGGACGCTCACCCTTCCTGTCCCAGGACCTGGTCCCTAGGAAGCAAGCTTGGATCCCAGAAGGCATATGGGATCTCCAGAAAAGCCATGCACAGATGAAACTGGAAGTGAAAAGTCACAGAAGTGAGTCCTTGTTGGAAGCTGGAGTAACCATCAGTACTGTCCAAGAACACAGCTACTAAAAATGGAAAGGGGTCTCCAGGAGACCAGCTCTTAACGTAACTCCAGATGAGTTGCCTCACGATAGAATTCAGGCTACCGCATGTAACTTATAAACTCATAACCCTCCTTCCTTCCCCTCTTAAAGGCTGAGGTTATGTGTAGGTGTGCTCTGCCTACCTCACTCTGTGAATATTCTTAACCCTGGCAGATTCTGAGAAGTTTAACATGGTCTCAGAGGAGTCAAAGCTAGAAAGCCATCTCATTTTGTGAAAACTATTACAGGTTCATTTTTAGGTCCAGGATGAGGGAGTGTTGGAAACTGGGGATTGATTCTATTAGTAAGAAACCTTGTTATAAATTAGACAGCCTGCACAGCAGTTTTCCATTTGTCAGTATCTTGCTGTGTGTTTGCAGTTTTCCTAAATTTAAAATAGTAATGATGTAGGGGCTTATTTTCAAGTCAAATAACATCACTTGAAAGAATAAATTTTTCATGAAATTTCAATTCTTTTATTATTATTTATTGTTATTAAATTACTAAGCAGTTACTGATCAATTCTAGGCAGTCAGTTCATTAAATGCCATGCAAATTTTTCATCAGGATTCTTATTTAACTGGGGATAGAAATGGTAGTTAGATGGTTAAGGCTCTGAGTTAATGAATATCAGAAAACACTAACCATCCATTACAAACTCGGGCTCCAGGAAGCGATGTCTAATGTGTTCACGGGTTGGACACAAAGGAGGTAAAATTCTAAGATGCACTTGAAAAACCTGAGAAGGAGGAATTTGCCCTAAAGCAGTAGGTTTTTAACCTTCTTCAGGTCACTGATGCTTTTAGTATTTGATTGAAACATCGGTTTCTGTCTTGGACAAGGGCACCTATAGAGAATTGACACATATTTTTAGATGGTTCAAGGATTCTCACAGACCCTACATTGAGAATGTCACCTTTAAGGGAGAGAAGCTTACAGGTCAGATGCTCAGAGTGGTTTTATGCAATAGCTGTTTTGAAATAGGAGGTGTTTTGAGAACATCTGGAGGCCAAGGGTAGGAACCAAACAGACTTGCTTTATAAAGACCCAGCCCCACCCGAAAAGCCCATTCACAACATCATTCTTGTGGAGTCCTCGAGTGACTTGACTTCTTGGAATTTACATACAAGATCTCACATGCATTCACAAATACCATCATCTCAGCTAGCTAATTGCTACTTCTTCCTTGGACAGTTTCAACAAACCCAAGCATTCTGGAGTTTAAGCCAGGTGGACCCTTGCCAACTACAGAACCAAGAAGAAAAATGTCAGTCTCTCTAAAAGCCATACTACCTAATCTCAATACAATATTACAGAATATGCAGAGAATTGTTCCCAATTTTGACTTCTGGAACACAGAAAAGAAGGAAGATTACACACCCAGGGGGACGTAAGTTATCCATGTTAATACCACGGCAAGCCAAAGTCCGGTGTCAGCTGATATCATAGCAACAATCTGATACACACAGTGCTATCTGGTAGGAGCTGAATGGTGGATACTACAGAAAATCAACAGCAACTTCTCACTGACTAGAGCATAACTCTCCTTGAGTCTTGAATGGAATATAGCACCATACAACTTTCAACAAAATACCATCTACTCACTTCTCAAAGCTTATAGATGTGTATGTGTGTGTGTATGCACACGTCTGTATACAGGTTTCTGTGTGTGCATACATGTGGAGACCAGAAATACATATTCAGCTACAGGATTACAATCATGTATCACTGTATCTGATTTTTAAAGTGAGTTGTGGAGATTTGAACTCCAGGTCATCAGGCTTACACACAGCAAGCATTTTATCCATTCAGCTGTCTCCCCAGACCCGAAATATACCTTAATATTACTAAAATGCTATACTGAAAGCCATTACATTGTGTGATGATGTGAAAATTAATAAAAGAATACTTTTAGATAAAGGACGTATCAGATATTAACCTGATAAGAACAGATGAAACATTTCAGCGGAGCCGAAAGCAGTGAAAGAGCAAAATATATTTAGGAAGTTCAAGAGAGGTCAAATGGAAAGTAGAAACACTTATCTCACATGCTCTTAATTATAAAAATATGCTTAGGAGAATGAGAAAACACTGGACTTAGAATTACAACTACTCAGAAAACATCAAATGACTTTTCCCTTAATAAGCTTTTATGCTGAACTTTTGATTCTATTAATATTATATAAGACTGTTTATAACAAAATTTTAGATTTGCTTTTCAAAGTAAAGGTAAATGAATTAATTGAAATTACCAGTCATGCCACTAATGCTATTTCTTCAAGACAAAGATGTCTAAGAGCAGTAAACTGTATAACGTAAAGAGCTTCTGCTAAATCAGATCTTCACCAAGGACTGTGATCCCCAAGCCAGAAGCCGAAGAAGATCATCCTCAGTGAACACACAAGACACTGCTTTCCTCTCTACTGCCAAAGTAATCCAGTCACATTTAGACGTGACAAATATTCACATACATGTTACCAAGGGACTTTGGACTTTCCAGGTATGCGATATCCTCCCCTTTAATATTTACTGCAAAAACCTATCATCTGTGTTTACACTTCAAGCTATCACACAGAATTTTAACTTTCTAAGCCTGAATGTTTTAAACATCAAATACTTGCCCTCCAAAGTGAGATTTCCCTATCCACTTATTGCTAATATGCTTCAAATTTAATTAAAATCCACATTGTAGCGCATATTAAAGTATTTTTACAAAAACATTTGTCAATAAATCCAAGAAAATGATTTAGAATAGTGTCTGGTATCCATGCAGAGCTCCATAAACGTTATCTCAAGATGACTTAAGCTTTATTGATATTGCCAAATAACAACAAGCAATAATTAAATAAATCTCACATTATGCTAGCTTCCGACGACCCTGGCTTTCTATTACCCACATCCTTCAGTCATGTCCCTCCCCACTCCACTGTAAGCAGAACTTAATAGTCCATTTCAAACTAACAGAATATGGCAAAATGATGAGAAGTGACTTCTAAGACCTGGTTATGAAAGGCCTCCACTTTCATCTTGGGTACCTGGAGGACACACATCCAGCACTGCTGCAGGTAGTCTGTGGGGCTCTGCCTGCAGGGACTCTAGTTCAGGTAAAGACAAAGCTTTGAACACGTCACAGGGAAGAGTTCCAGGACAAATGAGGAAGAAACATGAATGGCGCTACCACACGCTTTTCCAGCAGAAATCAAGGATAATGCCTGGTTTAGACTTAAGAGCCAGCACTGAGCAACTGATGCACACAGGAAAGGACAGTGTGCACTCCAGTGTAGTTACAGGCTTCTTAAGAGTGTCACATGTAGACATCTGTGTAAGAGCTGTATATGTGATTCTGTGGCTTGCTCAAAGGATGCAATTCCCACTATGGTTTAAAGATTAAGTGAAGTTCAGAAATTAGGTACAAAAGTACGAGCGAGTTTACTTATTTCTCCTAATGTGTTTCCTCTGTGTAAATGTGGCTTCATGAGGCACATTGTTTAGAAGGAGGGATGAAAGAGGTGTGGGTATGGTTACACTTATAGGTCACAAACACTCTAGTTCTAAACAAGCGTAGTTCTTCCGTTGTTTATAAGGTCCTGGTTGGAGGACCTTATATGTCTTGGAAAAGGGAATGCCTGAGTCTGTTGGTTGTGTTGACGTTCCTGATCCTCCCTCTGCCAGCAGAAAACACAAACCAAGATAAAGAGTTTTGTTTTCTTCCATGTACCGTTAATTTTGCCTGTCTTTTTACTGTGCCTCACTTGTTCTGGGTTTCTGGGATTTCTTTCTGCTATTATGTTTGAGATAGTGCTGTGAAAGGGCCTAGATGACCACAAGATGGGAAGCGAATCTGCCAAGGCCTTTCAACAACCCAAGTGAACCCTGAAGCAGGCCCCAATCCCAGTGGAGTTCTGAGATGACCCATGTCTTGCTTAACAATATGGCTGCGACTGACTCATTTACTTCCTACAGAACTCCTGGGGCAATGATTATCTTTTGGAACCAGTTAGTTTGAGGATAATGTGCTTTGCAAAAAGATAATTACTGAAGGTTTTAGAGTAGAGTGCCACCATAAAACACTAAAGGTAGGAGACTGGGCATGATGGTGCACGCCTTTGATGCCAGCACTTAGGGAGGCACAAGCAGGCAGATATCTACGAGTTCCAGGTTAGCCAGGGCTACATAGTAAGACCCTGCCACCAAAATAAATAAATATAAATGTGAGAGAGGCTTAGAATTGTGTATGCTAATAAGAGTGCTAGTTTGAATCACATGGTTTAGAGAAGTTTGAAATTTAAGATTTCAAATTAAGATTAAATTAATATATGGGTGGATGGATGGATGGATGGACAGCCATTTTTTTAATGTAAGAAAAAGTTCATTGGAAATTAGAAATGATGTAGCATAGAATTTTCAGCAAGGCCCACACTTCCATGTAGTTGTATGATCCAGTCACTTGCAAGTATATTGGGAGCAAAAACTGTCAAATGAATTGGGTAATGCAATTAAAGAGATTTCCTAGAAAAAAAAAATTGAAATGTCACTAGGTTTCTTTTTATTGTGTTACAAGAAACTGTAGGAAAGAGGTAAATTGAAGGAAGGATAGTTAATAAAAAAAAATCCATGACTTGATGAATTTAAGATTCTCAGTCTCTCTAGACAGCCAAATAGTTGTAAAAATAAAAAAGACAACACCAGAGTTGGAGAGATGGCTCAGTAGTTAAGAACACTTGTGCTCTTGCAGAAGACTCAGGTTGGCTCCTCATACCAATATAGCATCTCACAACCATCTCTAGCTCCAGTTCCTGGGGATCTGGCTCACTCTCTGGCCCTCTATAGCTCCTGTACACATTTGGTGATTATATATTTTGGAACACACACACATACACACACACACACACAAACAGAAAATGAAATGAATACCTATTTTTTTTTTTTTTGACAGACAGGATCAGAAAAAAGATCATACCACAGCACTACAAGAAAACCATTACATTAGATAAAAGCCCTACTTGTAGCTACAAAATCATTCTAAGATCATGGAAAGGTTAAAAAAGAATGCCATACTACATGACCTCCCAAGAGTGTCACAGATCCTCTCAACAGAAGTGTAACGATCTTGGATCACATTCTTCCCAGATGTTTGGGTTTTAAGAAGTTTTGTGCACTACGGATGAGCTGAAAGCAAAGGCAGACCTTTAAGAGAACTGCCTCTATCTGTCCTGGTGTGAGCACAAAGCCAAGGACTCTTTTCTAGAGGCTGCGCAGATGGGGCAGGCTCGAGTGAACAAAACTTTACAAAACGTCACAGGACACTCACAAAGTCTTTGAGAAGATTTTATCAGGACCAATACTGCCAGCTTGGAGGGAAGGGGAAAGAGGCAGGGCCCAGTGAGAAGACACTACAGACCCACCCACCTCTCACTGGCAGGGAATGCTGTGGTAAAGCCAGAGCAGCAGCAAGCATGAACAAGTACAACCAAGAGCCTCCGGCTACAAAACACCTGCAGAGTGATGTGGAAGCCTGGGGACCTAACTGAGGATGTCAGCTTGGGTTTCAGGATTGCTATGACTTCCTAGTTCCTCACCTCTACTGACACTTCAGAATGCAAAATATCTCAGTGTCTCGTGCCTGTCTTCTGAATGCTGACGGGGTTAAGAATTGACCATTTTTCGGTTTTGACACTCCGGAGGAGAGGAGGACTAAACTTGTAGGCGTTGCACTGAAGAACTGTATCAAAGGACACCCAAGGAGCTTCATCCACCCAGAGACGGAACTTGGATGGTTTCCGAATTTTGAGCCATTACTCATTTGTACAATAGGAAGGATTGCTTTCTGGAAGTTGCATGGGTGGCACATTTGCCTGGATAAAAGTGATCCTTGACATCAGTATTACTTAATTTGTCTTACAGCATCATCTGGACCTCTAAATAGAACTATTGGTCTGTTTAAAAAATCTCTCTCCGTGTTGATGAAACGCTTGAGCAACTGAAACTAGATATATGACTCAGTTGGTAACGTTCATGAAGACCAGAGTTTGATCCCCCAAAACGCATGCAAGCACACAAGACAAGGACGAGATGAACTCAGTGAGTGAAAATGCTGGGCACACAAGCATGCATACTGGAGTTGGACTCCACAGAACCCACATGCAGCCAGATGTAGTAGATCACACCTGTAATCCCAGTACTGCTATGGTGAGATGGGAGGCAGAAACAGGAGAAACCATAGACGTCTGAAGGCCGGCAAGCCTAGTGTAATGCAGAGGCAAAACAAAAGGAACAGCCTCAACAAGATAGAAGTTACAGACCAGTACCCAGGGCTGACCCATGACCTCTACTGGCATGCTGTAGCGTGTGTGCACCTGCACTCACACATGAACACACACACAGACACACATCATACCCAGAGATCACAAACATGTGTATACACAAACACACACACACACACTCATACACACACACACATACACACTCTTTTTTTTAAAGTTGAATATAGTGGTCTGACCTCTACACACAGGCACATACATGTGCACATTTGCCCTCCCAAAACAGAGAGAGACAAACACACAAAATGGCTGAGTAGTTGAATCAGTGTCCCAAAAACTAGATTTATAACATAAAATCACCCTAATATAAACATGATAAATTGTTGTATTCAAAGTTAAGTAACCAAATAATTATCATCTGCCCCACTGTAATTTGTTTATATTCATTTTTAGCATTGCACCTATATTTAAGAGAGCTTATAAGCCACATCAAAGCTCTCTTGGAGATCATTATTTATAAAAGATTCTGTGGTTTGTAACAAAAACCTCAATTAAAAAGTGCATGGTTAATGAAATGAAAACTGGAAGATGGAGTGTTTGACTCCCCTAAAGTGATTCTCATTTTTTGATTCACTTATCCTCAAAGGAAAGCAAATTATATCATTCACATGTTTTACAGTGCCTATCCTTCACAATGACACCACATCGTTGAGTGTTCCACTCACTATCACACTGTGGCCCTTCATGTGTGAAAAATAGTTACCGAAATATTTTCTAAATGTCAGACAGTCACAGAGCAATTTATCTCATCGCCTTGTCCCTCTAGGCTACGAGGCCATTTAGTAAAGGCCTATTAGTGAAGGGCAATGACTGACAGACATGTTTTCAGCATAAGCATTCATGGGCCAATGAAAACAAAGAGCATAAACATTCCATTCAGAAGCGTACAGCAGTTTTTAAAAATAGCAATGCCAAGCGAGTTGAAGCTGAGAAAGGGATGCTGGTGGTCCTCAAAGAGCACAGGCCAATGAAGAATGCTGCCTTCAACTAGAAGTCATGGGATCTGGCTCTGGGCTCAGCTTGAACCACAGGGTGAGTGAGTGATCCATCTCAGAATTTCGGGAATTGCAAAATTCCGTGTTCCTATCAGATCTGATCAGTTAGTTGCATTCCTAAGCCTCAAGCATGAAGGCCACCTCACTAGGACAGAACACTGTCCTGTTCTCACCAGGACAGTCTACACCTGTCAAGTAATGAAGGGTTGCCAAGTGTTTGTCTTGCCCTACAACAGACTTCTGAAAAGAAAACTTTACCCATTGCCTTGTAAATGAAAACTGTGATGTACATGGCATTAATGAATGGCAATTAATAGATTGTTTAATTAAAGATTACGTATCATAAAACAAAGTCTGGCTTCCAGCTTGTTATTTGACTGAAGTCTGCTTCCTTTTATGAAACAGGAGACTCTCAACCTTGGAGAGAGATGCTAACTTCAAACCAAGGTTTCTCCTTGACTTGTCAAGAAAGCATTGAGTAGGAATAGTAAGTTTCATACCATGTGATCCAGTGTTATTTCAGATAGCATTTGCTACATCTGGTAACAACTAAAGTCAAGTGTCAGCCCATGTCCTAAACCCTAACATGCTGCCGAGGATGGTGACACCTCTTACTTCTTAGTCTAAATTTTATTTCAATCTTCATAGGAATGACTTTCTCAAAACACATTCATTTCATCATGAGAAGCACTAACATCATGGAGGAAGCAACCCAGACAGGGAGTTATACTAGCTGGAGATTTCTCCAGTCCCACTGGGGCCTGCAGCCACTCAGACCCAAGTAAACACACAGAGAATTATATTACTTATAAACTGTATGGCTGTGGCAGGCTTCTTGTTATCTAGTTCTTATATCTTAAATTAACCCATTTCTATTAATCTATAAGTTGCCGTGTGGCTTGTGGCTTACGGGTACTTTACATCTTGCTTCTCATAGCAGCAGCAGCTGGCAGCATCTCCTGACTCCGCCTTCCACTTCCGAGAATTCTCCTCTCTGCTTATCCCGCCTATACTATACTTCCTGCCTGGCTACTGGCCAATCAGTGTTTTATTTATCAATCAGAGCAACACATTCACAGCATACAGAAAGACATCCCCAGCAGTGTTCCACACTTGCTTTCATTAGATGCCATCTTGACACAGCAAGGTACTTAAACCCCCCCCCCCCCAAATCCCAGACAGATCCTTCTGTCTGAAGTGGTGCTCAACGGAGCACCTTGGCATGGTGGGCACTCAATAAAGTAGACATAGACTCTGAAATTCTATCAGAACAAATTTATGCTCAGATGCAAAGGATTTACCATTCTTCCTCGACCTTATGACAGACACATGAAACTTTCACTACTTAACAAGGCTATGAGCCCCACAAACCACCTACAAACAAAGGTCACAAATACATTTTTGTCCTCCATGATAGAATACAAGCACTTTTTGGTCAAAATGAAAGCAATAGTTCTTAGTCACTGTTGTATACAATGCTTTCATGTATTTTTCTTCCCCTAAATAAGGTTAAAAAAAGAAGAAGTAAAAAGAAAGATAACAAGAGTGTCATAACGTTACAGCAAAACTGGACACCAAGTTCCGAAATCACTCCATTTAAACGTGGACTAGTCACACCAAGTACGTGTAGTAAAAGGCAGACTAGTAAACAAAGTCCAAGAGATCCAGCAACTGCCATCCTATTGCCTAATACATGCCGCCAGTCAAATGTTCTACCGAAGTGGCCTTCACGTCCCCTCCGACCTTGAAGCCCGCTCTCCCTTTTCCATTCCCCATGGCTTTCTTTTTTTTTTTTTTTTCTGGTTTCTTCGAGGCAGGGTTTCTCTGTGTAGCTTTGCGCCTTTCCTGGATCTCTCTCTGTAGACCAGGCTGGCCTCGAACTCACAGAGATCTGCCTGGCTCTGCCTCCCGAGTACTGGGATTAAAGGCGTGCGCCACCAACGCCCGGCCCCCATGGCTTTCTTTTCTTGCTTCCTTCCTTCCTTCCTTCCTTCCTTCCTTCCTTCCTTCCTTCCTTCCTT
>CABHPQ010166086.1:0-26505 GCA_902168405.1 Peromyscus aztecus
AGCAGCTCTAAGTTCACAGGAAAATATCCTAAATGGCCTTATCCAATCTGTGCATATCCTCTCTCATTATTAGTGTCACATTCCAAACCCCAGAGTGGTACATTTAGTAAAACTGATTGATCTACATTGACAAATAGAATTACCCAAAGCCCATAGTTTACATTACAGCTTGTTCTTGGTGTTTATTCATTTGATGAGTTTGACCAAATGTGTAAGGACATGTGTCTGTCATGATACTGTAGAATCATAGGAGAGTTTCACTACCCTATGCTCTGCCTGCCCGTCTCTTCCTCTTGCTGACTCCAGCAGTGTCCACAGTTGGCAGACATTCTGCATAGAATGTCAGATAGTTAGGAATGAGCTGCGTCTTTATTTTAACCCCTTCTTAAAATTTCCTTCCACACTCTACCACAGTGTTTTACCTATAACCCCAAATTTGATTGTTTCATCGATGGAATGCTTTCAGTGGTCCCCACTGTCTCTGTCTGAAGTGGAACTACTATCACATTGCAAGCTAAGATGGTTTGTGAGTCGGTACCTGCCTCTCTAATTTCATTTCTTGCTTTTATAGTCACCACAAGTATCATATACTTGCATGAGCACAGCATACTGTTTTCTTTCTCTGCTTCTGGCAAGAAGGAAGTTCCTTTAAACTCACCTCAGGCTAAGCTCTTCCAAGATGATTTGCCTGACCACCTTCATCCGCCCTGACAATCCAGGCACCTCCCCCACGGCAGCCCTACAGCTCTTCATGGGTCTCTGATTGTGTGCTTGCCCCTGTCCCAGAAGATTGGGCCTTTTGTGACTGTGTCACCAACACCCTGTTCCTTACTTGGTGTGTCAGAGAGCTCATTAACCGTTCTGTTAACGGACTGTCTGACAGGCTCGTCTCCCTTACTACTTCAGTGTCTGGACAGGAACTACCTTCCGCCATGCCTGAGGGAAGTCAGTAAGAAGCGAATGATTCAGGAACTGAACTCAAGACCAGCACCAGAGATCACACAGGAAGCAAACTTGAGGTGTTAGTGATGCCATGAGGAAGGAGAACCATGGCTTGGAAGCAGCTGCTCCGGGAGTGGCCTTCATGGGATGCTGTGATGTGAGGAAGTCAGGAGGGCTGAGGAAAACCTGCTCATCACTTCCAGACACTTCACACTCTGGAAGTGATGACACATTAGAGGAAACTTCCATTTCACACAGTCTTTTTGCACACATGTGTGGTGGTGTGACCAAGTTCTGTTCAGAAGGACTTCAGTGGAATTTTGTGTTTTTGTTGTTAGATTTATGTAAAGCATCCTGAAGGGGGCATTCCCTCTTCCATTTTCCTCTTTTCTGCTAGACAGAATGTGCATGTGCAGACTAGAGATGGAGCAGCCATCTTGGACAATGGACGTCTGTGAACGCAGAGCATTCCAGGGAAAGCAGCAAGATGGAACCAGGGTGAGTGATGTCGTGTGGTTTCATACTGCAATCTGTAAGAGAGAAGGAAACAGTTCTGCTTTGTTTAAGCTATTGATACTTGTGGACATCAGTCAACTGAATCCTAAGAAACACAGGCAGCTGAGAAGATAGCCCAGATAGTGTTAAACTTTTTAACATCTTAAAACCCTAGACTTGAAGATGTAGTAAGTTTACTCACTCAAGATTTTACTCAGCCAGGACTTATGGTAGAGAGAGAGAATAAATTTGGGAACAGACAGCTGCCAATGAATGGCAAGAAAAGTCCTTGGAACTCTGAGAAAGGGATGATGATGCTGGTGAATGTCCTCATGGTTTCTGATGGGATTATGGTATTAAATTCTTTCCTTCAAGGAAAGCGTATAACTCAGTTGACTGTGGTGCGAACCAACAAAAGAAATAATGTAGTGGTTGTTGAGTTTACAAAGAAATCTCAGGACAAGCACTTTTCTTGAAAACCTAAGGTCATAAAGGCATGTCTTTGATGTTGGGGACGTGGCTCAGTGAGTAAGAGCTCTTGCTTTGCAAGCCTGAAAATCTGAGTTCAGATCCCAACACTCACGTAAAACCCCCCCCACAAGCCTGCAACCCTAGCACCAGAGGTAGGTGGAGAGACAGGACTGCTGGGGGTTTCCTAGCCCAAATAGGGTAAGCTCCAAGTCAGTGATAGATCTTTTATCAAGAACATAAGTCAGTGATGGAAAGAGATGACCAGCATCCTTCTCTGGCCTCAAGTGCACAGGTATATTCTCCTGTACCCACAAGGATACATAATACACACATAATACACACACACACACACACACACACACACACACACACACACACACACTTGTCTCACTACTTAGGAGATGAATTTGACTTAAGCTACTTTTTCTGAAAAGTTGCAAATACCTTTAGTCATCCAAATTTTACTGATACTCATTTTAATTGGTGTTGTGAGCACACTATGCCAGAAACATCTATGCCTTTCCACAATGTCAGAATTTATTGAATAATAATAAATTCATAAGGTTTAGCTGTTTGAATAGCAGCAATTTGCAAGATAATACCCCCTACCTTGGCGATCTAACAGAGGTGAATGTAGGTTCTTTTGTTCCAATTGTAATTACTAATATTAACTCTCATATCACACATCACATAGCAAAAAATATGTATATGCATACACATATGCATACATATAAGTTACAGAATGAAAAAAGTTCAAGAGGTTACAGCACAGTTCAAGGGGTTTCAGAAGTGGGTTGACAGAAATGGAGTGTGTGTGTGTGTGTGTGTGTGTGTGTGTGTGTGTGTGTGTATTTTTGGTTTTTTGAGACAAGATTTCTCTTGTAACTGCCCTGGCTGTCCTGGAACTTGCTTTGTAGACAAGGCTGGCCTCAAACTCACAGAAATCCACCTGCCTCTGCCTCATAAGTCCTCGAATTAAAGGCGTGCACAACCATGCCCAGCTTAGAGTCTTTATTGACTCAAGTCAACCATGGTGGAGAAGATGCTGCTATAGAGGTCTGGACAAGGAAGAATGGGGGTTGAGAATGAAGATGTAGCCAGCAGCAGAGACAAAGGGACCGGGTCTGGCGTAGACACAGCAGGTCCAGGTCTAAATGTGTGAAGAAGTGCATAGGCAGATAGCATTCAAGGTGACTTAATCAACAGTAGAGAACCAAGGTGAGCTGGAGCCCTAGGGGTCTTTACTTATTTGTCCTTGTTATGCACATCATTTATCAGATGGTAAGTCAGTGTGGGGGCTGTTACAATAACAGTGCTAGGTGTCCATCACTTTATGGAGTCCTGATCTCAACAATCCAACAAAAACCTAATTGTGTGATCAGCTTCAAAGGAACCATGTTTAAAAAAATAAAGGCAATGGCAAGAAGAATTGGTGGCACTCCTGGGGACAAGATAGGTTGGAATAGGACTCTGTGAGTTAGAGTCCACAAGGCTGAGTGTCTGCAGAGCAGGGAGGAAAGGAGCGGGGGAAGGGAAGGGGAAAGATTTGGTCACATGCCAGCTTGGCTCTGTACTCCGCTAGGACTGGGGTGCACTGAAAATCACCCCAGTGCTTCCCTGGGCACATCTTTTGTGTCTGGGATTGCCAGAGCTGATGTCAAAACTTGTCTGGAAGTTAGAAGCAGCGTCCAACCCTGGACTGGCCTGGGCCCATGGCAGCCATTTAGGGAGTACCGTGGACGTGGAGATTGAAGCCTAGTGAAGCCGGGAATTCACCAAAGTCACAGAGGGCCAAGTGGTCTCACTTCATTTGGTCTGAATCACCCCAAAATAGATAGTCCTGATAAAGGCCAGCCAAAGGTCTTTCACCCAGCCCCTCTCAACCTGTTCTAGGAGAAAGGTGAGGGGTGGGAACAGAGAGGAAGTCCAGTGGGTTTCTCTGCATTGTTCTATAGCAGGAAGCTGGCACTTCCTGTCCCCTCCCCTTGTCTGTATGTCATCTCCTAGAGCAGGGGTCTTTGGTAGTTTCCAGATCTGGTTGCTTTGGGGGAAAATATATACTATTTTCAGCCTTATGTCATGTGTGTGTGTTCACTCACGCCTCAACTCTAGGTGACTTCTCATTCTGATGGCTTTGGTGGCTGTGATCTGCAGCTCAACTCAAGCTAGGAGTGGACTATGGAGGAAATAGCCTCAGCAACCTCTTTCTTGTATGGGAAGGACAAATCCTTTGTGATCCTAACGAAAACGACCCCACCACCTCTATAAACCGGTTGAGAGAAACACTCTCCTGCTCAGTAGATGGTTGTGTGCAATCTTCAGAATGCTTATTTACTATGTTTCCCCAAAGTGCATATTCTCTTTGGATACAGCCAAGCAATTCTACTGACTTAGGTGAACAGAGAAATGCAAGAGGTTCACCTTGGGCTTCTTTCATCTCTCTGTACAGGTGTCTAGGATCTGCTTGCACCCCCCAGGTGTGCTGAGCATGGTTTTCTATACCCTTGCCCAACCCTAAGCATCTTCTTTCTCTTGAGTACTCATCTTGAGTACCAACCTCCTCTCCCCTCCAAGTACTCTCATGTTTACTTAGGCCAAGAGAGCAATCACCTGCAAAGCTAGTGGAGGTCCTGGGAGGTCCTGGCCATACCATGTATTGCTGAGGAGTCACATGCATCCCAAGCTTTCTTCCACTGTGTTTCCTTGTAGGGTAAGTTGTTGATCTTAGTAAGAGACCATATGCTAAGAAACTCAGCGCTTATGTTGGAAGAAATCAATTGCAATGACTAAGATGACTATGCTTGGTATTTTTTTTTTTTTTAAATCTGGCTACTGGTGACTGAAGATGAGACTATAAACTAGAACAAAGCCAGTTTTCCAGTCATTCTGAAATGATCCCATTGAAGTATTTTCAAATACAGTAATTGAAAAACTATGCTCCTTTCAGCAAAGTGGCAGTTGCCTGTTATTGCGAGAACCTTCAAGGATGATGAAAAGATGAGTCAGGTGCCTGCATGATTCTTTCCACATAGAAGGAACCTATGAGATAGGTCATTCAATGTCAAACTCCACTTACTTTAAAGATACATATTATAATCTGGGGTATCAGGAGGTTTGCTTTAGATTTCAGAATGTTAGAATGTGAAGGGACCTTTCAGAGTCTACCTTTTAAAAGATGATAATGAACTTAGCTTACCAAATTCGTGGGAGTGATAATCCTAATAGTTTCTGTGTGCCGAGGACTGGAGCCAGAAAATAAACACCTCCTCAAATGAAGACGATCATTTCTAGGAGCCCTTTAAAACCTTCTCCCCATACTCTTAGTAATCAGATTGAATTGATTACTGGGTGCCAAGGACTCTACTGGTATTGCAAAGAAAAATGTTCTGTGTTTCATTTATGGGAAAAGGTCTTCAGACCTCAAGGGGTGGTTGCTTCCCACAACAATTCTTGGTTCATGATACACCACTCTGGATAAAGGGCAGACTTGCAGGAGAGTGTATCACATCAGACCTCTGACATGGTGAGTAAGGCCAACTTAAATCCCTGAAGACAATTATAGCAGTCACAAATTGACATCAGCTGTTGGGCATGAGCTTTATTAGTGCATAGTAGGCAACAAGAAGACGGCTCTTCACTCTTACCTCATTGACCTCCTCAGTCTGTGTATGTCCATGGACTTTTTTTTCTCCTCTTCGCTTGTGACCTCTCCTGGCAGCTCAAGGCTCTTTGGAAATTCACTTTCCCGATGACTCTACTCCGAGTGCCAAACATTTGAAATTCATTCTGGAAACAGTCAGTCCCGTGTGAAGGTTCTTTATTTTAACCCAAGCATCTCCATAAATCAATAGAGTGTCTCCCCAGGATTCACTCTTCCACTGCCCCTCTCCATTTATAAATAAAACTGTTGTTTCATGAGCATGTTGAACCTAAGTCCAAAGCGCCAAACACGCAGGGTTGAAGTAAGGCCTCTTGGTCACAAGACAGATACTCTGTTCTTAAAACTTCCTGGTGTTGGCCAGATAAATGTAAGGGTTTTGAAAGATGGCACTCGGGTTTATTATCTGGTCAGGCTGTGGCCTGCATGATAGTTGTTGGAGATCTGATAACCTTTGTGGAGTTTGGGAAATGCCTGCCTGGCACTGTTAATGTGAGAACAAGTCAGAACAAGCTGTGTTTTTCTCTACTATATAAAATAGATTACTGTTATCAAACCTCCCCCTTTCTACCAAATTACATAACTCTCAAGGCTTATTTACATACTGCGTCCTTTCGCCTTCTTTCGCCATGGATTAGGAGGCTCTAGAACCTTCCTGGTGACTCTAACAGCCCCCACTATCTCTTAGTATCTGCTAGCACTCCACCACTGGGATACATTTCCTGTCAGCCCTCCATTGGGAAGCTAGGATGAGTTCAGATCCTGCTTCATCTTCCAAAGTCTCACCAAATGCATCTCTGTGCATCCATCTCCCACTCCTATCCCAAGCAAACCCTTCCTCTGTGTCTCTGGGAGCTCAGGATTAGTCATCAGGAAAATCTCTCACATGATTTGCCCTCACTTTCTTACCCCATAATCTCAAGTACTGTTTGCCTTGGGGCACAGCTTTCCTTACAGCCCTCTCAAGTGTAGACTGTTCTACCTATCACAGTACTCATAGGATAGCATGGGCCTGGAGCTGGGAAATAGCTTTGTTCCTTGTTAGTCTTCCAAACTGCTCTCACCATCTTCTCTTCTGCCCTTCCATTTGTTAAGCTATTTGCATCAGACTGAACCACTTGCCATGCCTCTATGTTATGGTCATCTACGGACTCCAGGTCACCCACTTTTGTTCTTAGAAGATTTTAGCTCCAGGATTGGTGTCACTTTTTCTCATGCCACATCTGTCATGACTCTTGAGGATTTCACAACTGCTTCCAATAGTCCTTCTAACCTCTGACCTCTGAGGCCCCTTTCCTCCAATGACTGTGTTAGTATCTTACCTCACTTGTATATCCCATGGTCATGTTGGTCTTGTCAGTTACTGCTGTTGCTGTAATAAATTAACTATTATAGAAAGAAAGGTTTATTTGGACACATGGTATTGGCTAATACAGTCAATCGTGGCAGGGAAGACATGGTGGTGGGTGGTTGGTCTCATTGTATCCACAACCAGGAAGCACAAAGTTGAGTACTGATGCTCAGTTGTCCTCCTTTCACCCCTCCCCTTTTATTCTATGGGATGATGCTACCCACTTCAGAATGAGTTTTCCTTCCGAGTTAAACCTCCATGGAAACATTCTCACAGACGTGTCCAGAGGCATATCTCCTAGGTGACTCCGAATCTAGTTAAGTTGACGATGAAGATGAACTATTGCACTTTCACACACTTGAAGTAATTTCCTTTATGACTACACTCCCCCAGCTTCTGAGCTCACTTCCTCTATAGATATTTCAGTTTCAGTAAACCCTCAGTGTTACTGGGGCTGTGGTAGTTTCTATGGCTACCATCACAAAAATCACATCATCAAACAACACAATACGTTTTCTATGTTTCAGGAGGACAGAAGTCTAAAATCAGTTCAAGTCAAGGTGACAGCAAGAGTGGTTCCTTCTGGGGGTTCTGAGAAGAAAAGCCTTTGCTGCTGTTCTCAGTTTCTCATGACTGTCTGAATTCCATGGCGTGTGGCTCCAGCTTCAAAGTGCATCACTCCGATTCCTACTGTTGTTGTCATGTAGCCATCTTCTCTGACTCTGATCCTCTGCATCCCTTCTAAGGATCATTGGGATGACATAAGGACCACACAGATAATGCAAGATAACCCCTCACCCCAAGATCATGAATCACTTCCGTAAACCCTGTTTAGTCACATAGGGTAACATAGATTGCACACAGAGATTAGGGCTTGACATCGTTGGGGGGAATTATTTAGTCTGTAATGATTTGTAATCAGTGGCCATTCCACAGTTCCCTCATTTTCCAGCTTCTTCTTCATACCATCTTTACTCTGCTTAGCCACCGTGAGCATTACAACTAATTTTTGTGTAGCCTGGAGGCTCCCTTGTTCCTTTCTTGGATTATTGTGTTTGTCTGAAAACCCCCCATGTTGGCTGACTACAATACAGACTTTTGAAAACCTGTGCAGAGAAGCTGGATGTCACTGAAGGAAAACTGAAGTCTTTGTTAATGTCTTCTCTTTAGTTTTTAGCCTGCAGCTTCATAACAGCCCAACCAAGCACACTGTTCATCTCTGGTACAGGTACGGACCCATGCTCCCACTGTTGACTAACATCTTGTCTGCCACCACTTAGAGGTGAGAGCAGCCAGGAAGCTCTCATCAGCAGGAAAGAGGTTCATCTTTTTATGTGCACAAATATGAAACTTTGCCTTCCTCCAGGACCATGGGAGAATGATTTCATTTCTGCAAAAGACTAGACCCAGTGTTCTTAGTGTTCCCAGGTCTCACGCCCTCTCCTAGGGCACAGCATGAGGGATTGCTCTCCCTCTAGCATGCCCTTTCCTTTCTCTTTGCTACTCTATTGGTTCCACCAAGAGATGGGGTTCCTTGGGAATAATGGAGCGGGGTCACACAGATGTCCCATCTGTGACCGAGCACATCGCAGACATTTATTCCCTGCACTTTGACTGGTTGTGTGTTTGTGCACTAACTACTGTCCACTGCACAAAAAAACTTCTCGGATGAGGTCTGAGAGCTACATTCATCTATGGGTATGGAGATATGAATCTAGAAAGCAGTTTAATACTATGTTCGTTGAGGGAAAAAATAGCAATAGGTTCACACTTGGGTCCTGTGAGCTCCCAGCCATGGGTCCTTGGGCAGATTTACAGTACAGGCTCTTCTCTTTTTTTGGTGTGTGTGTGTGTGTGTGTGTAGGGGACCGTAAATCCAATCAGATAATGGATTATTAATCAGAATGCCACCTTTATTATATTCATGCCACCGACGCACTCACAGGCTATCTTACCACTCCGGCCATTATTGTAGTTCACAGGATTCTTGACTGGGTAAGATTGCTGATGGAAGTTTCCTCCCAGCAGTCTACACAGCAACTCCTTGTACTGTGAGAGCTAGGCAGCAGGGAGGAAGTTTCCTGGCCAGTCCTAACTTGATTTCCCATGTCCTGTAAATGACATGAGTGGTGTGTTCATCAGCTAGGTCTTAACCTTGCATTCCAGTGAGCAACCGTGAGCAGGGGCAGTAGCCTGTATTTTGGGAATCTTTAGGACACTCCTGACTAACAACTCAATGGGAAATATCCCACACCTGTGACTTTAGGGAGGCATGTTCTCTCAAACATCTTTACTGTTAGCTCTCCTTTTCTCCATCCCCCTCTCCCCACAGAAGAAACATGTTTCTCCTGACAGGGAAACAAACATGTCCAGGATGTGGTGTTAGGATACTGAATTCTAACTACTGGACCACCTGACAGCATCCACATTTTTTTCCTATCAAAAGTAGAAATATATTTTTAAAACCTAACACATGACAAAGTATGATTTACTTTTTACTCACTTAAGCTTGGTCCTATATAGCCATGAAACCAAAATTACTCATAGCAAATACATTTTTAAAAAGAAGCCCCAAAAATCGGCTTTTCAGTCTTATATTTAATATCAAAGTTAAGGCTTTAATCAAACTGGTTGTTCCACAGAACAGCAGATTCCCTGACAAAAATACTTCCCCACTTCTCTAGAAATGACATTCTGTTGAGGAATGTGAACATCATGTCCCAGACGCCAACTCTGCTCCTGGAGTCGGGCTGGAGGGAGGCCCTTTTTTCATGTTGACAACCTCAGGTCTGAATTACTCATCAAAGATTGGTCACGATTCACCAGAGGCAAAGGACTCAGTGCGTGACGCTGTGAATTCCAACCACTCATTCCGTAATTCGAGACCTCTTAGATTCACATTTGTGCCTTGGCAGAAAATTTATGATCTACATAAACAAGAAACTCATTTTTCTGTAATTTGAATATGGCCTTCATGCCAAAGTTTATAGCACCGAGTTTTGAAAGGCACTTTGGAACCAAATTACATCTTTAAGATTCTTGATTCATGCTTCATGGGGTTGCCAAAAGTGGCTTGCCTTTTATAAGTTATTTTTTTTTGATAAATAATGTAAAATGTTGCACATCCTTTGATTTATAACTCCTACGTCTAGAACTTCATACTAAGAAAATAGTCTCATATGTGGAAGTAAATGGGACAAAGTCAGACCTTAAAGAAATCAACAGGCCTTTGCTCTGGACCCATCTCCAGCACTTACACCAGCACTTATCCATGTTTTAAAGTCCTATTCCCAGTTTTCCCACTGTCAAGTGAGAATAACATTGCTCATATTTGGTATCTTTAGAGATTTAGAGATGTTAGAAATACAGCCTACCCCCCAGGCAGTTCTGGGATATTATGAAATGGCAGCTTTTTTTTTTTTTCAGACAACATACTTTTGATCCTGTTTCCTCTCTCCCAGCTCCTCCCAGATTCTCCCTACCTCTTAGTCCCCCAACCTGCCTCTCTCTCAACAAAAATATAATAAAAATGAAAATCAAAACAATTTTAAAAACCAATAAGACAAAAATACTAAAACAGAACAGAATATGACATCAATCCCCCCATTCTACACCCCCCCCCCCCCCCCCCCCCCCCCCCCCCCCGCCACACACAAAAAAAACCCATGGAGTCTGTTCTGTGTTAGCCAACTACTCCTAGGCATGGGACCTTCCCTGGAGTGTGGTTGAAACATCCAGTGACACTCCATTGAAGAAAAATTATTGTTCCTTTCCCAGAAGGTATCAATTGAAAACAGCTTCCTAGTTGGGGGTGGGACTCTATGTCTACTTTCCCTTCTCAGTGCTGGGATTTTGTGTGGTTTAAGATTGTGCATGTCTTGTGAATGCTGCCACAGTCTCTGTGAGTTCATACATGTATCTAACTGTTTATAAACTCATATAAGCCTCTTCAGCAATAAAAAGGCATTGCAGAAGAATTTTTAATGGCTTAGAAAAATATTCACAATAAAGCATTGCCTGAAATTCCATCCCTAGCTACAGAGGTGAAAGCAGGCACTTGAACAAACGTTGGTACAAATTATAAAACTAGGGAAGGGAAATACTGGAAATAGAAAGACTTAACTGGGGGAGGGGTGGGGATAAGGTAGACCAAATGGCAAGGAAGGGGAACCAAAATGAAGGGGTATAACAAAGCCGTATGGAAACCTACTATTCTGCAACCAAATGAAAATATGTATAAATTCTTTTTAAAAGTTGTAATGAAGTGCCCTGCTGGGCTGGAAAAGCTGTTCCTGTGAGCTGTGGGCCATTAAACAAAACTCCAATTTAAGGGATGCTATGCTTGGTGGTCAAGGAGACCCTAGAGGCTCCCCAACACAGTACAGGCTCTTGCTATTCCTCTTGGTTTTCCACCAGAACTATATGACAAAACCCCATTGTTGAAGACACCACACACTGTGGCTTGGTTGCATAATATTGAAAAATCAAGCTGAAACTGATCTGGAGGTTTCCTTTCTGCCAGCTAAATTGCATTGATCCAGAAAGTGTTATGTAGGTTGCTGGGGGAGAAAAGGCCCTAGCAACAGTCTCATCTAGCTGTGACCCCTATGAACAGTGAAACCAACCTGCCAGACAGGACGTGCCTTTTGTGGAACAGTGGTACTACCATGGGGATCAGCAGTTGCTCTCTAGATGGATTTGAAGACTAATCTACAGAAGGAAACCCATTCTTTCCACTATATTCCTGGGCAAAAAAACCCATAGCAGGAAGGGTCATAGGCCCTACTGGGAACCAAATACTGTCATTTAGCTAAATTGGCATAACACCAAACTGACTTAAGATATCTGTGTTT
Organism: Peromyscus aztecus; assembly: GCA_902168405.1. Lineage (NCBI taxonomy): Eukaryota > Metazoa > Chordata > Mammalia > Rodentia > Cricetidae > Peromyscus > Peromyscus aztecus. Next base: position 11,771 of record CABHPQ010166086.1, read on the forward strand.
ACACCTATAGGCAAATGCTGCCCCCAGCCTGATTATAGAACTTTCCTTTCAGTGAAAAGCAGTGACCACAGAAACTCACAGTTTCAGAAAAATGCTGAATCCACATTGTGGATGAGTGTTAACGTTAAACAACATAGGTATACCATTCCCTCTCTGCACGCACAAGACTTGAACAAGATCAAGCCAGCTGAAGTTCAAACATGGATGGGGAGGTCTCGTGAACCCCACCAGAGAAGCTAATGGTAACTGATAGCTGCTGGGCGAGGGGGGGGGTCAGTTTTCTTGAGATGTGGCACTGAGAGACTACCGCACCCCAGCAGATGATCCCATACCTACACACACACAGCCAGCACTATGTGGACTCAATGGGTTTTAAAAACAAATAGCACATGATGTTGGAAAGGTAAAGTGGTGGTGGGAAGAAGGAAAGAATTAGGAGGAGGGAACTAGGCAGGAGGGGAATTTGAGCAAAACACATTATATACATGTATGGAATTCTCAAACAACTATAACGTCTTCAATGAAAAGACAAAAAGAATCAAAGAAGGGTATATATATGTTGAATAACTAGGAAAGATGAAAGTAGGCTTGGACCGACTTACACTGTGGGTTTCACATGGCACCGAGTTCCATACAATTTACCAGGCAGCATAGTAGAGCCTGCACCTGGACGGCAGGCAATAATGGTTGCACCTTAATCGAAGCACGACAGAATCACCGTAACAAATACCATGACTATGTGTACAACTATATAAATACCTCTCGGTTGTCGTTTTTCCTCGGAGAACTCAGATGCTAGCCAGTAGGACTCAAAGTTAGATATTTAGCCACTCTGAATATATTTATCTTATTTAAGTCAATAACCTCATGGGGGAAATTTTCATTATTTAGGGTAGAGGGAGACGGTTCAGGGGATAAGAGTATGTGCTCGGCAAGCATGAGAATGTGAGTTCAAATCCCCAGCATTTTTATATAAAAAGCTGGGATGCATGTGAACTGGGAGTCAGAGATAGACACATTCCAAGGTTGCTGGTCAGGCAGCCTAGCTGAAACAGCAAGGGGGTGACCTAGTCTCAAGGTAATAAGACCAAAAGCAGTAGAAGATGACATTTAATGTCCTGCTCTGGCCTCTGCATGTTTATGCATGGGCTTATTACCTCATGCACTAATATACATGTAAACACACACACACACACACACACACACACACACACACACTGTGCATACATTTGCACTAAAAAATCTCATTACTCTTGTTTTACACACAATAAAGCTTTAATTAAGTGTGAATCACTTCTTTGGGGTTCAGAATATTAAATATATGTTGGATCCAGAATTCATGGCCAGGCTACTGTCCATACGAAGCCTATGCTATGTAAACAGTGGCCAATGGTTATCTTGTCATTCCTCAGGTAAGGAAACAGATGAGCAGAGAGGCAACCTGCCAGAGCCAAAAGACATAGGAAGACTGTGTTATGGACTGGGGATCGGATCCAAGATGTACTGATCTAGTGCAATTAGACAGATCTCTGCCTCCATGGACTTCACAGTGACACTGTTCCCTTCAAGAAAGGTGCCATAAGGACCAGAGGACCACGCCACCTCAGAGAATTAGTGCAAAGGCGGTGGGTACTTACAAACATTGTCTCATATTGAGACAATGATGGTGCAAACCCCCTGCAAACATGAATCTGCAGCAGGTTCCAAGCTCAGGCAGATGTGAGTACTCTATTTTCAATGATTATGAAATGATATGATATGCAGTGTCAGGATAACACTGCAATGTAATCTACATTAAAATGTGGGCAGCAATGGGGGTGGATGAAGCCTTCCAAAGACGACCTGGGGAGCAGGGCCACCTACCAGCTTGGCGTACCATCCCAGCCTTCGTTGAGCAGACACAATCCATGTCGTGTTATTTGAGCCACATCCCACAAGCCTCTACAGCAAGCCTGCAGGTGAGGCCTCTCCAGGCCATGCACTTTGGCCTCATTTGGAGGTTGGTTCAGCATACAGCTCTTCAGCCTTAAGAGAAACCAGAAGCCATAGTCTACTTTGCAGCTTCCCCCACAGAGGGTTATCCACTTGGTGACACTACCCTGAATTCTACTCTGTGTGTTCCCACAAATTTCAGAAGACCTTTCCATCAGGTGTCTGTTGGTATCGAGATTCCTCACTGCAATGGTTTGTGCGACGGTTACATTTCTTATAAACCACGTGACCCCATCTTTAAAGACCTGCCTGCCCCGCTCTTCTCATTCAGACTCAGTGAGCTGAACTGCGGATTTGCTTATGTATCTTTCTTGTTTCTCCAGCTTGCAATCTGATTCTTCTCTCACATTTTCTTTTCCTTTTTTTTTTTAAAGATTTTTTTTTATTTATTATATGTTCTGCCTACATGCATGTACGCCTGTATGTCAGAAGAGGACACCAGATCTCATTATGGATGGTTGTGAGCCACCATGTGGTTGCTGGGAATTGAACTTAGGACCTCTGGAAGAGCAGCCAGTGCTCTTAACCGCTGAGCCATCTTTCCAGTCCCCTATTTTTCCTTTTGGATCAGCCTGTCAACGGAGTATGAATGCATATCCCCTGGCCTTCTCCCAAGCTCCCCGTCATCTCTCTCAGAAGCAAGCCCCTCTCTCGGGCCTTCCATTCTGGTCATATCTACTTGCTTGATAAAGACCTCCTTCCCATCCATGAGTGGCACACCAGCCATCTCAAAGGTCTCTATTGAGTTCTGACCCCCTTTTCTGCAGCCCATCCACTAAAAGGCTGGAAGTTAGTTATTTACCAAGAAGGCTGAGCAGTGAGAGGACTGACCTGAACTTATTTTCAGGAATGTGAAGGCAAGCCAGAGAAGCGCCGTCTTTTGTGCTTTCAATCATCCTTCAATACGTGTGCTGCAAAGATCCCGCATATCAAACGCTGTTCAGGATACGCCTGCTTGAGTCTGTTTATGTGTATGTCAGAAAGAGATATGACAAGATTCTTCAAACTTTCTTGGCACATCACCATTAGTATCTCAGCTGTATTTTCATGGCACCTCAGCCTGAAAGGACTGATCAACAGCTTTTATTTTTGGTAGGTGAGTTTAACTAAATCTTAACAAATATTTAGTGAACTAACCACTTCCTGGCTCTTTGAGAAAGAGCTACACATTAATACACTATGTACACATTTGAACTTGGATTGCTTTAGGCTCGAAGTTTGTGCATATATGAATTATTTACTAGTTGAGCTGTGTTTATTTTTAAAAACTGTAATACCCTACATAACTACTCTGGGTTTGCTTTGGCATCTCGGGTGACCTTAATGGACAGTGAAGTAGGAGTCCTGAAGACTTACTGCTTTAGAGTGGTAGCTCTGTTAGTGATTTCATGGGCCAAAATAGGGTGAAAATATAACTTAGCAACTAGGCAGGACTCACTTTTTGTGTTACTCTAAAGAACTTAAGTTAGAAAACAGCCAGGCCAGGAAGACGGCTCCATGGGTGAAGTGTGAGCAGTGTGAGCATGCTGTCCTGAGTTCAGATTCCCAGAACCCACATAAAAACTGGGGATGGCGGTGTCTGCCTGGAACCCCAGTGCATAGGAAAGGGAGTAGAGGTAGGCTGATCCTCTGGGCTGGCTGGCTAGCCAGTCTAGACAAAGCAATGAAGCAGTGAGCTGCAGTTTCAGTGAGAGACCCAGACACACAAAAATAAAGTGACGACAAGCAACAGAAGAAGAGACCCAGAGTCAATCTCTGACCTCCAAATGTGCACGGATGGGTAAGCACACTTACACACATAATAATAATAATTAAAATAATAATAATAATAATAAATCCAAAATAAAAAGTAAACTAATTGATTGAAAGAAAACCACCTCACTCTTACCATTTAATTATTTTTTAAACTGAGATGTCACCTATAATACAATGTGCAGAAGCTAAGCATTCAGTTTGATGAAGTTTCAACATATGTAAGTATTCATCATCATCCACACGAGATCAAGAAAAAGAGACATCCGTGGATGGTGAAGCCATGGACCCTAGAGGAGATCCACGGCCACTTTCCTAAACTGGAATAATTCCTCACTGCACTCTAAACACTTATCCTGACTCCACAGATAAGTGCAGCCCTCATCTCCCATCAGAAACTAAGAAACTGACTTTTGTACCTGTATGTCCATTAGCTGTTCTCTGCTAATGTCAATGTCTTACTTTCTAGTAGCATAATGTAGCTATGAAATAGGCTAATACTGGGGGAGGCTCACCAGGGGAAGGGGACGCATGGGAATTTTCTTGTTACATTGCAGCTCTGTCTTAAAGCTAAAATTCTGCCCAAATACAGAGCTACAGAGAAATAAAAGCCGAAGAGAATAAAAAAAAAAAACCAAAAAAACAAAAAAAAAAAACAACCACCACCCTGGATGCACCTTGGGCTTTAAATTGAATTGCTACTTCCTTGTTATATCTGTAAATGTTTGGCTTTTTGTTTATTTGCTTATTTGGCAGGGTCTCATGTTCCCTTGACTGGCCTTGAACACAGTCAGAGATGACCTTGAACTCCCGATCTTCCTGTTACCACTCAGTTGTGGGTTTATTTATTCATTTAAGTTTAATTTAATTTTTAATTGTGTATACACGTATGTACGTATATGTGCACATGTGAGTGCAAATGCACCTGGAATCCAAAACAGGGTATTTGCTCCCCTGAAACTGGAGTTACAAGCAGTTGTAAGGCACCTGATAAGGGTGCTGAGAATCGAATTTTGCAAGAGCGGTGCATGCTCTTCACGGCAGACCCCTCTCTCCAGTTGGCGACCACCAGTTCATTTGTGCTGGTGGTCATTTTAAGTTCATTTTAAGCCCTCCACAGTCTGAGCTCTGTTCCCCGCCCTATTTGACTATTTTGCAAAACTGTCGGTTAACTTCTTAAACTTACCTGCCCGCTATGTTTTCATGACTATTGTTTTTCATCACCACACCATAATTGTAGGTTGTCATCCTCTAGAAGCATTCTTTCTCCTTTAGTTTTCTGAAACAGTGGTCTCATTGGGACCTGTTTAAGATAAGCAGAGTGGAGAAGCCCTGATGAAGCTTGCGTACAGTGTGCTCAGGGTACCTGGTTTCTGCTTAGAAAGGAACTGGTCGTTTGCCCTCAAACAGGCTCCAACGTCCCTGTAAGAACAAATCTAAGGAAATCTCACATAAGAGCTTTCCTCACAAAGAGGAAGATACAGTGTCAAGTGAGGTCCCTGACACCTGAGAGAATGTTCTGGAGAAGAGCGGGGATCATTTTCAGCTGCAAGAGAAAGGTTCTCGTGCAGGGAATACACTCTGAAATTAAGAAGTCTATATCAAAATCCTCCTGGTTTCCTTATCAAATGGAGCAGTCTTGCCTTTAAGCTCTTCTGAATTATCAAACTAACCTCCCATGGCTTTATATGCAGAAAGCAATAAGAAGGGCTAAGCCAGCCTGTTACCAGATGTCTCCTAAGTAACAGGGGCTTGCTAAGCTGAGTGCATTCCACGGACCTCATTTACACCTCACAAAAATCCCAGCAGCCCCTGTGGTCATCATCCGCCTATTGGGGAAGAGGAAGCAATTTGCATGTCTACGGCTGATGCAAGCAATACTGGACCACAAACTTGATTGTTCTGACTCCAGAGGCAAAGGCTATGGTGCCTCCGAGGCCTCTGCCTACCCTATTGCCTAAATACCTGGGTCTGCCTGAGTCCTGAATAACAGGGAGCGGAGTCAAGGAAGGTTGTGCTCGGGGGATGTTTGGTCTCTGTGGTGATGGTTCTAGGTGTCAGTGTTGTGATGGAACCTTGACTTAGAACCGAACTGTTTCCTTTAGGAACACCCCACAGGACACAGAGGGGACATGACTCTCAGTTATTGTGGCCCCAGTTCTAGAAGCGGGTTAGGAGATTTCACAGGTGTCCTTTAAATTAATCATCACCCCAGCCCTGTGAAGTTGAGAAAAAGAAACCTTCAGTGGGTGAATTAATGGATGCTCAGCAAGGTGAAGTGAGGCTTCCATTTTGGAGATGAGATCTGAACCTCAGGCTCAGCCTTTGGGTCCAAGCTCTTCCTGTAAGCCTGGAGACAGAGGGACACAGGAAAAAGACTATAATATTACATCCTGGTCTTAACACTTTAAGAAACATTGAATCATTTTTTAAAACTTGGCATTTGGGACTCTTCAGTCTAGGAACCATCTTTGATTTATTCCTTTAAAATATTGTGAAATGGTTTTCCTAGACACAGCAGGGGAGTTGCACTACAAACTGATAGCATTTGTGACAGTGTGCACAAGACCTGCACAGGCTCAAGCCCAAGAAAATCCTAGAGTGGAGAGAGGATGTGGGCATGACGTCCCACTTCTGGTTAAGGAGCTGGGGACAAATTAGCCCTGGTAGGTTGACCACACTCTTTTGGAAGGCAACAAATTCAAGAGTGTATGAGTGGTACCAACTGTACTTGATGGGTTTGAAAACATAAAATAAAAGGATACAAAGTTGGGTGGATAGGGAAGAACAGCTGGATCTGGGAGGAGGAGGTGAGGAAGGGAGGGACTATGATCAAAATAATCGCACAAAATTCTCAAAGAACTAATAAAAATAAGAAAAATATGCATGTACATTGTAAGTATCATCAGGAAAGGAAGACCAGGGCATGAGGCAAACCCCGAGGCCACCCATTGGTTTAACCCTCTTGAAAAGGGACTGCCTCCCCTGTATTCTAATTCTGCCGAGTTAGAATACGAACACAAGCAAAGCTTAGTCCAGCATTTGCTTTTAACTTACTGAGAAACAGTTTGAGTCCATCTCTCATAATACAGCTACAATCAGCAAAAACTCACACACTAGACAGCATTTGATGTTTCAGCAATCTGGAGTGGAACTGCCTATGTAAGCCTCCACTGGATCAGGAGGAAGAGGCTGCCATGTTGGCCATGTTTGTCCAGTCTTCCATCCCAGCTGATTGAACAAGGGTAGGCACATGGCTCAGACCACGCCAATGACAATTCTTTGTTCAGAAATGTCTATTTGGGGTGAGAGAGCTTCACCGTCTTCACCGTCTGTATGTGGATGAGCCTTCCGTGTTTAAACTATGGGATGGTGGGGCAGGGATAGAGGATCTGATAAGCGATGTATTGTAGAAAAAGAAGAATGGCGTCTGTGCACTGTGCCCATCAGCCAGGTTCAGACTGAAAATAAACCAGCCCTTTTAACAGGTTTCTTCACCCCAACTTCTCCCCTACACCCAAGCCTCTCTCACTTAAGCCTTTCCACCCTACCACTCCTCCTCACTATTTTCATTTTACCTATAATCTATTATTCTCTATCCCTTAACGTGTCTCCCATCAAAGGCAGGGCTTACTCAAGGAAGCTGGTATGAAAAGCCATGCGGAAGCCTACTGTCTCATAGCCTAACTTAAGTAAGTGGAGGGATAGCAGAACACACGTGAAACAAGAGAGAAGGGGGTGAAACACCAAGGGCTAAAGGATTGATCTCAGGATAGGAGGAGGATGGGGAAGAGACGACGGTGAATTAAAACTAAGGTCGTATGGAAAAGCCTACGAAACCTTACTGTTTCTCAGGAAGCTAAAAGTAAATGCTGGACTAGCTAAAAAAGGACTTTGAATGGAACGAATGGATTACCCTGCATGAGAGGACAATGTTGCACCCAGAAGACATGGGTTATTAAATGAAAAGCACAGTACAAGGCATGGGATACCTACCTGATTATGGGTCATTGGTCAGAGAAGCCCCAGGGGTATCCAAAATAACGCCAGCTACTGCCAATGCCTTGGTAACCCACCATGAGTGCGTAGTTAAACCCTGCTGCTAAAGGCATCACAAGCTTTGGCTGTAGAGCATAGTATAATCAGTCTCTAACTGACCAGGAAACTTCTCCTTGCTAACTAGCTTTCATAGTGCTGGAAGGTGCTATGCTGCGAGAAAAGTCATCAATGGTTTTACTCAGCACTGGACGCCGTGTGCTGCAATACTGATCTTCCAGGAGAGATGTGCCTACAGGTGCAATGCTTTCCCAGTTGTGATAGGGTAATTAACTGGTAATTTCTGATTGCACTTGAGGCCTGCTCCACAGAAGGGAATTTCATGTCTTGTACTATAATGCTCAAAAGCTCATGGCTGGGGAGGTCAGAGGCCCTAGTAGAGAACGCTATTTTATCTTGCTAAATGGTAATGCTGTCAAAGTCCCTCATAAGTATTTATACTTACGTACATAGACCTGGGGTGCTCTCAACCTTGGTCGGAGAAGGTTCTCTGTGCAGTCGACAGTAGTCAATGGAGAGATACATAACCGGGCAAAGTATTAAGAGTACAATACTGAGCCCTCAGCCCTAAACAGACGTTTCTATCAACCTCCCATCACCAAGGTTTGGGACATCTCAGAAGAGGAGAAAGAGGAAGTACAAGAGCTGGAGGATGGGAAGGAATGACCTGAAGTCCCTCTTCTGGATATGACATGACCATCACAATCATGAAATCAGAGCAGCCGTGGTTACCTGCACAACACCCACACAAAGATCAGTCCAGCCAGACTCCCAGCATGCATGGTTTAGATGATCTTCAGGCTCCATGCCACACTGAGGCACTATTGGCAGGGGATAGTTGCTGGGAGAGGGGGTGAGGGAGTCCCTGCAGATGCCATACAGGGAAGCAAACCCTGCAAAGAGATAAGAATGAAAACCCAATGCAGATTGACTTCATCAACCTGGACCAGAATTTGGGGGAGCCTAATGCCAGGCAGTCATTGTCAGCATATTTAAAACACAGTACAATTCAGGAAAAGGTTTTCTGGCAATGATCAGTCCAATAGGTGCAATTCCAAGTGCACAATAAAGCTTAAGATGTGACTACATAAAAACTCTTTACAAAGTGTGTGTGACCATGAGGGTGGGTTCCATAGCTAAAAGGCCTAGAATCTAGTGTGGTCTCTGACTAATAGCATAGAGGTCAGCAGGCCATAAAGTACATGAGACATCTCCCCTAAAAATGGGTCTCTGTCTAGGGAGGGAAGAGTCTGGAATAATCATTCTGGGGAATTTGGGTAAGGTCTGAGGGCTGCCACTATAGTAAAAGCAGTGGGGGGGGGGGGGATGAGGTCTGCCTCCACAGATAGCAAAAAGGTCACCAGGTCACTAACCAAATCCACTCCCAGGCTTCTGAAAGGGAAAACAGGTGTTTTATCTCCTCCACTGAGAAGAGGCCCCCAGGTGTTTCACATTCCTGGTTTTCCTCAATACTTCTCTGGGAGTACAAGGACCTCTGTAACCCCAACAAGGGGGCGTCACTCTTTATTGAGGATGTGGCCATTTGTAGGTTTCTCACATTCCGGTGGTTGGCTGCCACACCCATGCACAGGGCAGCACTAACTGAACTTAGTTATCAAAAAAGAGAAGAAGAAGAAGAAAAGACATGAGGTTGGAAGGGTTCATGTTGGGGGCATGTAGTGAGATTGGGGAGAGGAATATGGGGTATATATGATTGATCATATGTCATTGTATGTATGTATGAGACTCTCCAAAAGATAAATAAATGTAAAGCTACTTATCCCTTGAGTATTATGGTGATACCTGCTGCTTTCTTCTGAACAAAATGGGAAGGAAAGAAGGTGTACTTTATAGAGCTATATAGCTGGAAATACAAGAGACAGTCCTCCTAGCAAACAGTTGGCCAGTGTCCTATTTTGCGGGGGCAGGGAGAAAGGAAGTTATACAAGATACTAAAGTATTTATTGTTTTTAGGGCACAGGGAAGGGACCATAACCTGGAAGTGTAGAAGAAGGCTGAGAGCCTGCCCTATGATTATGAAATTCCATATAGCTGGTGTTGGTATGCCTGGAATTCACAGGAGGTCTTCCCGAGGCTGAGCCTTGGGAGGGAGAGCCTTCCTGGCTGACTGGAGTCACTGTCACTGTATCAGTCAGCTCTGTATCACCGTGACAAAATACCTGAGAAAAAACAACTTAAAAGAAGAAAGACTTATTCAGTTTGTGTTTTCCACGTGTGGCTAGCTGGCTCCATCACTATGGGCCTGAGCGTCACAGCAAGGAGCGTGTGGTGGGCTAAGTTACTTACTTCATAATAGCTAAGAAGCAGAGAGGCAGGAAAGAGTTGGGAACCAGTTACCCTTCTGAGGCATCTTCATGATCTACCTTCTCCAGCCAAGCCCTTACTGCCTAGCAATTCTCTCAACTGTGAATTCATAAGTTGATTAATCTGCAGATGAAATGAAATGACCTCATGATCTGATTGTGTCTTAATGACATCATCACCTCTGAACGGCTTCCCTGGGGGGAAGCACAGCTCTGGGACCCATCACTGAAAGACCTGGAGCGTGTGTCCAATGGCACAAGCTGGCACTGCTTGGGGGTGACCTGTTCCTAGATGAGGCGTTCAGCGCATTCAGCAACTGCAGACCAGTTATCACAGATGGAACAAGTCCTTCCCCTCCAGTCTTTCAGAACCCTTCTTCCATTCTTCTTCGTGTAGTGTGTGGTGATCTGAACGAAAATGGCCTCCGCAGGATCATTTATTTGAATGCTTGGTTACCAGGGAGTGGAACAGTTAGGAAAGATTTCAAGGATTAAGGGATGTGGCCTTGTTGGAGAAAGTGTGTCACTAGGGTTGGGTTTTGAGGTTCCAGAAGCCCATGCCAGACCCAATCTCTCTGTCTCTCTCTTTGCTTGAGGATCAGGATGAAGCTCTCAGCTGCTTCTCCAGAACCATGCTTGCCTGCTCCCATGTCCCCACCATGATGATAATGAACCAAGCCCCAATTAAATGCTTTCTTTATAAGAATTTCCTTGGTCATGGTGTCTCTTCACAGCAACAGGACAGTGACTAAGACAGAAGGGATGCCATGGAACCAACAAGCAAACAGAAATGTGAGTCGTCAAGATGTAATCCCAATACACCAAAGAGGAGTCAAGGGTGTGTTTGGAAGTAAGATATAAAAGTTGTGTGGCCAGAGCACAGATAGGTACAGCTTTGCGGGGCCACCTGCCTATCTAGTCCTGGCCAGGGCTTCTCAGCGCAGCACTCCATGTTTGGAGTCAGGCAACCCTTTGATGTGGGTTTGTCCTGTGCACTATAGGGAGTGAGTAGTACTCTGGTCTCTGTTCAGGATATGTCAATTGCCGCAACCTACCTGTGTCAGCCACAAATATCTGCAGACATTGCCAAACACTCCTTGTGGGGCCAAATCTCCCCCGTTTGAGAACCACTGAGCTATGTTCTTGCTTTGTATTCTATGGAACATCTATGTTCTTTTAATAATTCCTTTCCTCTTAAGTGATTTTGGTTTAACTCTTACTGCTCAAAACCCAGAGAGGCCCCCAAGTTATCCTAACATTTGTGGAGATTTTAGATATGCCCCAGTCCTGTGCAAAGCATGTCCAGGCACCAACTACTTTAGTACTCTCAATAATTCTGTAAGGCAGATAGTAGGAATTTCTCTTCCCTTTGTAGAGTGGAAAACTGATGGTCCAAGAGGAAATGTATCCCCACTCTGTTAAGATCAATCCACATGGGTCTATTTAATGGGTAATAGGGATTTCTTAAGATATAAATTGAGGAAACACACTCAGGAGGAATGATGGCTCAGCAGTTAAGAGCACTGACTGATTTTCCAGAGGACCTGGGTTCAATTCCCAGGCCATCCGGTGTCTGATCATACCAGGATAAAAGAAGAAGGGAACACGTGACCTCTCTCTCCTTTCCTTTTAAGAGGTCATGTACTATGTAAGACTGCAAGAAGCACCGCCTCCTTCAAGCCGTATAGCCCAAGGTCATGGGCAGAGCAAATACCACTACACCACTCACTGAGCAGAAACAGGTGCTTCATCATGGCTGCCATAATCCATCACCCAATACCAGTGACGGCCACACTCTCTCTTCAGCCTCTAGGAATATTGTGTTGAATCACACTGGATTGGCATTTATGTAAGTCAAAAAGTCAGAGACCTGCCATTTCATTTGGTGCAAATGAAAATTTCCTGTCCTTTTCGCCAGGAATACCTGTTACTACACAGTGACCTTGCCTATCCTAACTCTTCTTCTCTGGGACATCTTTGTGGACCACTGGACCTCTTGAACTCATGAAGATGTATAGACTTGCTAATCTGTTGTGACCAAACATATAAAAGAAATTCATTTAAAAATAATTTTAGAGACAGAAAGCCCCAGAAGATGGTGTCAGCAGAGTTGGTCATTTCTGAATCTTCCCACATCTTCAAATGATCTTTCCACTCTGCATCTGTCTCCTAATCTACTCTGCTATTAAAGACTCCACCCATACTGGAGAAGGACCCACCTGCTTTCATGATCTCATTGAAACTTCAACACCTCTTTCAAGACCTTCTCTCCAAACTCAATTACAGTCTGAGGTTCCCACATTAGAATTTGGGGTGGACACAACTCAGTCTACAGCTGGAGATGCCACTCTCCTGGAAGCACCCAGTGTCTGCTGGCATTGGACTTATTTGTCCCCACAGTGCCTGGATTATTGTGTCTTCAGATGATTTGTTTACGTGGATGTGTTCATTCTTTGAAGAAGTCCATGTACTCACAGAAAGCGTGTCCTACCAAGTACCTTGCACAATGGTGAGTAAAAGTCCCCAGAGTGTTAAGTTGCCATCACTTGAATATTGATATCAAATTAAAACAGCACTATTGATTTAAAACATGCTTAAGATTTCCCCCATCTTTATGTTTCCATGGCTCCCTGCTCTTAACAACCCTTTTTTATGCAGTCAAAATACTTGGAGGTCTCTTGAAAACCTTTATTATTACCTTAATGTTCGTCTTGATGAGCCAGCATCGACGCCATCAAGAGCGGAGCTTTAAAAACACTCCAAACTGATTTGCCCTGCTGGAGGCCCTCGAGATTTTCAGCTCAAACTGCTGATTATGTAAACAGAGACTCCATGATGGAGGGAAAAGACAGCAAAAGATCAAGAGCAAAACAGAATCTGCAGTAGCTGGTGAACCCCAGCCCACAGGCACACTGAACATAGCCAGTCAGCAGGACCGCTCTCTCAACCCAGCAGAGAGGCTAGCTCGCATCCCCTGCCTGGAAAGGGAATCATAAGTTTGCGGAATAGATGTAAATGTGTGTGTTCTGGGGAGATTTTTGTGAGCTGTGGGCTCTGCTTGGCTGCACTTCTGGACGTAGGAAGATTTAGAGATCTGTGAGCAAAACAGTTGCTTGCTTCTCCCAGTGTGTATAGAAATTTCCTGTCTACGGCGTTTTTATGTGGCAGGAGGAGACAGCAAGCGGGTCCCACATCACTTCCCTAAAGAATGGCCTCGGCCTGTGGTTTTCAGAACCACAGTCTTGTGTTCGTTCACTTGCCTTTGTCCATCCGGTGTTCTCAGGTCTTCCTTATTCGGAGCTGTTTTGATCCACTTGTGGGCTGTAGGTATTGCGCTACAGTTAGCTACTCTGTATCCAGGTGCAGCTGGGTGTGTCAGGAAGGCAGTAACTAGGTGGGGTTAGAAGGATGACCCTGGGAAAACTGGAGTCTGGGGCCAGATCATCTGGGTTCCCACTAGACTCCCACACCTTCAGGCTCTGTGGCTTTTGGTAATTCTGTGGGTAGAATTGTCTTTTAATTTTATATTTTAAAGTATTGCTATGTATCCCAGACTGTCCTCAAATTTGGTATCTTCCTGCCTCAGTCTCCTGGATACAGGGATTCAGACACTGTGCCGCATGCTTGGCACGCTTCAGTCAACTTTGCCTGTGCTGCATATTTTTTTTTAGCACATGGAGAATAATTTCACTCACTAAACGGCGTGTTGTACTAATGAACTCACAGTCATAGGATTACGTAGTGCCTTACCCTAGGAGCTAAGAAGCAATTTGTGGCTATTGCTAGCGCTGCTCTTCAATACTGTCTTAAACTGGCTCCCTCTCACCTTTCTGTGACCTCACTGCTGTCCTCTTTGGCCATCACCATCACAAGCTAGCACTTTTGACAATGAAAAGCTGAGTGAGCAGCGTTTACAGTAGCAGGTATGCATTGTCTCCTAGGGAGCAGGCCTCCATCATGGGCTCTAGGGGGAACAGAACACTGTTGTCCAGCGAAATTAACATAGTGTCAGCTTCCTCTAAATATTCATGTGTGTGCTCACAGGCAAATGCCACTCTTGGCCTTGATCAGAGGAACTGCTTTCCAGTCAGTGACAGTGAGAGCAGAGACTCGTGGACGATCAAAGCAGCCGCACACGTGACATTTGAGGGCTCGGCCTAAATGATGCATCTGTACCAACTCCTTTAAGGTCTGGAGAGCACTGTGGAAGGAAGGGCAGAAAGTATTTAAGAGCTAGGAGAGACAAGAAGAAGGGGTGCCTGGGGCTGGAGAGATGGCTCAGAGGTTAAGAGCACTGGCTGCTCTTCCAGAGGTCCTGAGTTCAATTCCCAGCAGCCACATGGTGGCTCACAACCCTCTGTAATGAGATCTGGTGCCCTCTTCTGGCCTGAAGGGACACATGCAAGCAGAATACTGTGTACATAATAAATAAATAAATCTAAAAAAAAGCACTTGCTTTAAAAAAAGAAGAAGAAGAAGAAGAAGAAGAAGAAGAAGAAGAAGAAGAAGAAGAAGAAGAAGAAGAAGAAGAAGAAGAAGAAGAAGAAGAAGAAGAAGAAGAAGGGGTGCCAAATGCCATCTTCTGGGCAAGCCCCCACCAGCTGCAATCAT
>CABHPQ010166086.1:27131-55385 GCA_902168405.1 Peromyscus aztecus
TAAATAAATAAATAAATAAATAAATAAATAAATAAATAAATAAATAAATAAATAAAAAGCCGGGCGGTGGTGTTACATGCCTTTAGCCCCAGCAGTTGAGAGGCAGAGGCAGGTGGATCTCTGTGAGTTTGAGGCCAGCCTCTATTAAAAAAACAAAACAAAAACAAAAAAAAACCTACAAAGCAAGTTCCAGGACAGCCAGAACTGCTACATAGAGAAGCCCTGTCTTGGGGGGAAGAAACACACACACACACACACACACACACACACACACACACACAGTTGAGTTAGAACTCCTGTCACTCTCTGAGATTAGACTGAGGAAGTGATAGCCTATTATGTGGAGCACAGGAAAGGAGGGAGGTTTTCGGGATTTGTAATGGGGGGATTCAAGTGAGGCCATACAGTACATGACATGAGCCGGCAACAGACAGAGGGAGACTTAAAAGCAGATGCCGTGTGTCTTAGTTTGGGATGTCATAACCAAATGTCACAGACTGGGTGGCTAAACAATAGCTGTGTATTTCTTATCATCATGGAGGTCGAGGGCTGGCATATTCAGTGTCTTGTCAAGTCTCTCTCTATGGACAAGAGTCTAAGGTACAATGTGCTAGGGAGCCTGTGTGGAAAATAAACAAAGGTCCCTGAGGATGCAGGAACAACCTCAAGACCCATAGGTGTCCTCATGACGGGAGCAGACACAATGGGTTGGAAGCACCTGCTGCAATTATTTGTTCTTGCCTTTGAGAGCAGAGGCCGTTCCAATATATCCATAGCATGTAGCATAGGGCTGGTGTACAGCAATTCAAGTTTGTATTCTGCTGATCACAGTTCCCGAAGGCAATGCAAGATTTATACATGGAAAGCTTTGTGGAGGGTGAGATGCAGGTATTAGCTTATGCCTGGGCATGGCCAGCAGAAGCAGTGTATGCACAAATGCAGTGGCTTGGGATGGTAGGGAATGCACTGTGACTTGAGTATGAGATGTCCCTCATGGGCCAATACATTTGAACAATTTGTCCCCAGCTGGTGGCACTATTTGGGAAGGCTGGGAAACTTTTTAGGAATTGGATCCTATGTAGTTGGAAGTTTTCCTGTGTCCCAGTTGGCCAGTGGTCAGGACAAATCTCTCCCACTCATCACCCAAGTAAACACACAGAGGCTTATATTACTTACAACTGCTCAGCCACTAGCTCAAGCTCATTACTGACTAGCTCTTACACTTAAATTATCCCATAATTCTTATTTATGTTTAGCTACGTGGCTTGGTACCTTTTCTCAGTTCTGCCTTGTCATCTTGCTTCCTGTGTCTGACTGGCGACTCCTGACTCAGCTCTTCCTCTTCCCAGAATTCTCCTTGTCTGCTTACCCCGCCTATGCTTCCTGCCTGTCTACTGGCCAATCAGCGTTTTATTAAACCAGCCTACAAAAGCATTATCCCACAGCAACCCTAGTTGAAGGAAGTGGGTCACCGGGGGAGGACCTTGAGGTTTTGTTTAGCCTGGGGGCATCGCTGTTGCTCTCTGCTTCCTGGTTGCACCTGCTCCTGTTGCACGCCTTCCCTCCATGATGCTCTACATCCCATCTTACTATGTGGGCCAAAAGAAACCTTCCCTCACTTCAGCTGTTTCCTGTCAGGCATCTTATTACAGTGAGAAAATAACTAGTACTGGAGCTTAAGAAAGGACCGGAAATCAGATAGGGCCGAACACAGCTGGCAATTTTGCCTGGTACTTGAGGGGACTGAGAAAGGACACAAACTCCCCATACCAAGTTCCTGACTGGGTGTGTTTAAAGCTCTTCTAAATGCATTGATGTTTCAAATACCATCTTTCCCAAGATGTGAGTTTTTTTTTTCTCAGCGAACGTCTTTGCAAAAAAGGAAGGGGAGTCTTGACTCTGAACAGCGGGATGCAGGCTACTGCTCTGTAGGTTTTCTTAGCTGTGAGTTTCATCAGTGACTTACTCTCCCCAGGCCTATGAAAGAGAAACAATTCATCCACCATCTAAGAAAAAACAGAGCAGCGTGCAGCTTCCCTGAGTTTTTATCTTGCTGGTGGCGTCAAAATAGCTCTTCGCAGAGCCTTGGAGGAGGCATAGAAGAAGAGGGTGGTGGTGCTGTTTCTGCAGAAAGTGCCCCACTGAGTCCAGCATGTTCTCTCAGACAGAACAAGCCCATAGGCCCTAAGGCAGGAAGCACAGAACAGACTAGAAGCTGTAACAGGGAACCAATAGGATCCATGGAATATTAAGGACCAACTTTGTGGCAGGCATATTAGGATGGAAAACAGAGATCCACAAGCCCCAGCAGTTGTTCTGAAGAACTCACCATTATCCATGGGAGGACAACACAGGAAAACAATTAAGTATGTTCTGTGTGAAAGGGCTTCAGGGAAGGAGTGCTCCTGCTGACCTTCCTTGGGGAGCACCTCGGGGAGCCACACACAAGGGCTGCCATTTGGACTAGGTCTTGATGCCCCACAGATGTGAAATCAAGACAGAAGCTTCGAGTAGTTTGCAGTCAAGAGCTAAATTATGTCTTAGCAGGTTTGTAGCCCCTGGGCAGGACAGTAATCTGATAAAAAGCTAGTGATTCATCATTTTAAATAGATTTCTGTGTATTACTGTGTTTTCCTTCTTTATTTTCTTTATACATGATGGTTTGTGGTTTTGTTTTGTTTGTTTGTTTGTTTGTTTGTTTTTAACAAAATTGCTTTTTGGTAGTCAGCAGGCATCTTCCTAGCAAAGGAGAGTGTCTGGTTGGTGAGGGATATGAAGAAATACTTCCTGCACAGAAGCCAGGAAATCTAACCCTGCTTTTGGTTCGGCCCAAGAGATAGTAGCAGCCGAGTAGAAAAGAAATAGCCACAGCTACTGCTAGGAGAGGCTCAGAAAGAGCAAATGGAAGTGCTTGGACTTACAGCCAGGGCAAGAAGCCTTCCAGAGAATTCCGTTTAGCTCAGTGTCTGTCTGACCTTTACATCTGCATCATTCCATGGAGTAGGGAAAAAAAGCAGGAGAGATGGGGAAGACGAGAATTTGGCAGGTCTGGGTTGGATCGGTAGTTGAATAGCTAGATCTAAGGTCAACTGGTATGGATTCAGATTCTGTTCACCAGGTTTGTGACTTTGGACAATCTATCCAACTGTTCTAATTGCTCTTCCTCTGTTCAGTGGTTACAGTGGTAAAAACTACATTTTAGCCTTGCAAGACTTGGGAGACAACAGACCAAAAGCAAATGTAATAGTACCAGAAAGATGCTAAAGATACAGTCAATACTAGTCACCATCATCCATCCATTCAGCATCCTCTTCTGCCACATCTTATTGGCCACAGAGGGAAAAAACCACAGGATTACTATGGGATCAGTCTCATCCGTTGACCTCAATCACTGGCCCATGGATGGACATGTGCTTTAGATACAGATGGTCCAGACTCATTAAGTGAGTTTTATTACTTGAATTGACCTCTCTTCTGGAATCTTACGTCATCACTACCCGGGGGTGGTCATGGCCATGTTCTCACCATATGGAGAAGACTAGCCTGTGGTTGCAGAGAGTAAAATCTTTAACACAGAGAATAAAAATGGTGTGTGTTAGCTCAAGATTCTAAGTCCCGCAGCAACCCATAATTCCTTATTTATTTGTACTTGAGGTTATGACCCCATGATGCTTGCAATATCCCTCTTTTTGCTTAAGCAGTATCAAACCACAGACTCCCGTTTGGTTAAAAGGGCAAAGAGTAATTCAAGAATCAGTGGTGCCCTGAGCAGCTTGTAAATGACTCGGCTCTGCTAATGGAACAATATTGTGTGAACTGTGACAGAGACCTGGAAGTTTATGACAATGGCTAGCATTGCATCAAGGTCTCAGGGGCTGTTCCGGGTAAGACTTTTAAGGTCCTAGATCTCATTTTAATTCTAGATTTGGAATTTCTATCGCAGAAGGCTTTTCTTTGTTGCCATCTGGTCTATGGACTCTTCTACTGCAGGTTATGATCATGACGAAGTTTTCTTAATGAATCAAACATAGAATAGTTGTTTCCTGCATGTTCTATCTTAGTACCAGTTAAATACTGAGTTGTTTACTTCATACTGTAAGTCATATATGTTATACGGAAGTAGAGCAAAGTAGTGATTGAATAATTACTCAGAAACTATGTTACTTTTCTCAGTTCTGTAACCAAAAATACTTGGAAGAACTTTATTTTTATGGTTTTATTTTTGTTTATTTCATTTTTAATGTTTGAGTGTTTTGATTGTATGTATATCTAGGAACCATGTGCATGTCTGGTGCCTGAAGATGTGATTGAATCCCTTAGACCTGAAGTTATGGATGGCTGTGAGCCACCATGTAAGTCCTGGAGATTGAACCCGGGTCCTCCGAAAGATCAATAAGTGCTTGTCACTGCTGAGCTATCTCCCTATCTCTCCATTCCCTTGAATTCCAAGACTTGAAAGAATAATTTCCAATCTGAGCCCATGGGTTCAAAGTGGTCACTCCCTGGCTGGTTGGTCCCCTGCACTTGGGCAGAACACCACAGTAGTAGAAGAGGGTGGGGGAGACTGCTTTTCACTTCTGGGGGGACAGGAGCCAGAGAAAGGGAGTACAGATAAGGCCAAGACAAGACAGAGTTTCACAAAACATGTCCCCAGTGACCTAGTTCCTCCATTGATCCCCCTCCTCCTCTCACTACTTTCCAATAATGCCATCATGACTATGACTACTGTGACTCTATCAAGGGATTGATCCACTCATTACAATAGAACCATCATGATCTAATAGTCTTAGGAGCTGCCTTTACAGACACACCCAGAGGTGCATTCCGTCTCCTAGGTGACTCTTAATGCAGCCGCATTGGCCATGAAGATTAACCACCTCAGAAACCTAATGTCTTCATTAGACTTTCTTTTGCAACTTATTAGAGTGTGATTGAGCCGAAGCTCATTATTAATTTAAACTAACAAAGGCACTTCCAGTAGTAATAAGATTGACTTTTTAAAGCCTTTAGTTTCTCTTCTTTGCACAGCCTCCCTGAGGTTCAGAACCTTCTGGTCATCATGAAGAAAAACGACGTCAAACCTCAAGAGGCCTAATTAACAATACCAAGTTATCGTTTCACGAAATGCTCCAAGGGGATGTACTCGGAGTGGAAGGTTGAGGCATCGGAGACCAAGTTACTGGCTTCAGGGCGGGGTGGAGTTGACAGGAGTAGAGTTAGACATACAATCTCTGAAGCACACCTGCCCACCAAGTCAGGCAAGATGAATTAGAGACGACTGTGGCCATTCATTAACGCCATCATTTTCAATTCTGAATGGACGGGGCATGACTGACTATTTTAAAAACACAATTTTAAGATTAAGAAGCAGCTATTATTATAACGTCATTAGAATTATGAAGGCGGCAAGAAGGAGGAGGGGGGGGAGGAGGAGATCTATTTATGTGTTGGCATCCTCTAGGAAGAACTGCTGAATTACTTCAGAGCTAAAATTAATGACTTGGGGGTTAAAAGTATTAGTTTCATACACGCCGAGAAGCAGCCACATAGAGGTGCCTTAAATCTCATTAGTGACTAATTTGCCAGCTATAAAAGTGAAAACAAGAGCCAAGCTGTTGAGAATGGAAGGACAAGACTTGGCAGATCTGAACACAGTAAGCACCAAGCTTCCTTCTGCCTCTGCTGGGAGACAGGCAGGCATCCCTGGCTTAGCCACCATCCCAAGCTTTCGCAGCGAGCAACGGAAGGCAAGGGGTGGCAAGATGAAGTTACTGGGTGCTTATGAACCCCCAAGAGCAATGGATCTGCTTTGTTCAGCTAAAGAGGGAGCCCTGGTTCCATCTTTGAGTTACCCCCTAGAGGTCTTATTATAATAGACTACTCCAAATAGACACTAAAAGGATCCTCCCAGAGTCACCCATCTGCTGGAGGGTGGCAATGGAGGGATTTGGGGACATGCCTTTTTTTAATGTTAAGTGTACGAAGCAATAGGTTTCTTCGAACATTTTAATAACTGCATGTAACACAGTTTGATCATTTTTACTCTTCATTCCTTCATTACCATCCTTTGTCTTCTCTCTCGCCTCTCCCAATAATCAATCACCCTTCTCTCGTGGGACGTGGAACTTTTGCTAATCAGATACCACTCTAGCCTCTGCTGACTTTTGGCAGGTGGAACCCAGCATTCTTTAGCTCTCACTGTGAAAAGCTAGGCTTTCATAAACAAGAACTTATTTTCACAATAACCCACAAATTCACTTACATTTTGCTGGAGAGACTCACATTCTCAAAATCAAACGTGACCTTTGAACTTACATTTAGACTCCTGAATTGCACCAAAGCCACCCCACCGTGTTTGCACCTTAGGCGAGACAGGCATTTTAGAGAAGAAGAAAAAAGCTGTCAGGAATGGCGAATACAAGACAAAGGCTTGAGATTTGGGAGATGAAGTGGGCTGGGGGGGGGGGGGGGCGGAAAAAGGAACAGGGTATCAGGACAACCATGTCGGCATGAGCAAACAGCGGTGACGATTCTGAGAAGCTCTGCCATGTGCACCGAGTAGAATTCCTTTTGCAAAATTTCTCCATTGATGCAGTTTGTCAGCGCTCTGTTGAGGGACATTTTTGTTTCCTCCCATCAGGACCCCTTGCAGCAAGTATTGAATTCCTATTCTTCAACTGTCCCCATTAGTAATTCCCCCAGAGCTCATCTGCACGATGTTAGAATGGATACAGCGCCTCCAACGCACGTTATCACGATTTATCTTTTACACACAACAGATGACAACTTGTCCACTGTTGCCTGCCTTGACCGTGGGAACCAGATAAAAGCTCGAGCCTGCCTGGATTTCTCCTAACTAGTCTTTGTGAGCTAATTAGTGACACCTCCCTGGAAAGCTCAGCCGGGAGGTAGCTTTACCACGACAGAGACTGCTCAGGTTGTTCAAAGAGAGGAAATCCAACTCAAACCAAACTGTGAGAAAACAAATGTCCCCAGTACAGAAAGAAGGCCAGAGGGGGCTGGAAATGAAAGACAATTAAAAGAGATGATATCTACGGCCATGAAATCATTAGAATGTCCACTGTGGCCTTTGCTTAAGTTCCTTTCCTTGACTGTGTGTGCTGCAGATGGGATTTATTTTGATTTTATCTTTTATTTAGGCCATGAATTTTTAATTCTAAGCATACATGCACAGAGGAAAAAAAGTTAAGAAATTTTAAAATTTTGTTACTTTTGACAGGATTATCTTTCTATATTGAAACAAGCACAGAGATATAATGAGACAAAGTGGGAGATTTCAATGATTTCATACTCACTTGATGAGACTTGAAGAATAAACATCAGTAATATGAAAAGCCGTCTATAAGTTTCATTTTAATCCATGGGACATATGAACATACGAGGCTGCTACAGCTAACTAGCACAGCCTCTTTGTTTTATACACCGCGTGGCTTATACACAGTGACTTCTGTCATTCTGGAGGCTGAAAAATCCAAGCCAAGTGGCTGGTGACTTCAGAGCTGATGGAAAACCGTCTACAGACACACCAACAGCCCCTTGCCACGCTGATCTCAATTCGTGTAAGGGGTAAAGGCAGCTCACCGCTAGCCTGGGGGTTTCTTTTATAGCAGTGTTACCTCCCTGGTCTAATCACTTCCCCACCCCCTCCCAATTATAAATAATACCTTGTGATTACGTTTCAACTTACAAATTTGGGTGAACCTATTGGCCCACAGCACACGCTTGGAGTGAGAATGTCAACTGTACAGGAGGGGAGGCAAAAGCGAGGAAGAGGTCCTTGGTGTGAGCTGCCGTCCATCCCCAGCAAATGAGCCAGTGTTAACCGGTGGTAACAAGGGAAACATATTAGGGATCCTGTTTTGATGAGTGTGAGCTCCGGGACTGATTGGGTCAGTTCAGGACAGTACCTGTTGTCACTTTCAGATCCCAGAAGTAGGTATGGTGTGCAAAGCATGTAAAATTTTAAAAAGATTCTCGGGAGTGGCCCTAGAGATCCTGTGAAATGTGATCCTAGTTTTAACAATAAAAACCCGGAATCAGCTATGGAGTGAAAGGTGAAAGACCAGAAAAGCAGAGCAGCCAGCCACCAGAGAAGTCTCACCTCTACGAAATCTCAGACCAAATGGGCACAAGATCCTGTCTCTACGAATCCTCAGACTGAACGGGGCGAGATCCTGTCTCCACCCACCTTATATTCCTGTCTCCACCCACCTCCCTAGTGCTGGGATTAAAGGCGTAAATTTCCCATGTGCTGGGATCAAAGGCGTGATCCTCCCAAATGCTGGGATTAAAGGTGTGATCTGCTCAAGTGCTGGGATTAAAGGTATGTACCACCACCGCCTGGTCTCTATGGTTAACTAGTGGCTAGCTCTGCCTTCTGATCTCCAGGCAAGCTTTGTTTGTCAGAACATGAATAAAATAATCATACAACAATTCTAATCTAGTAAATATGAGGGGCTGCAGACAATCTTCTTTAAAAGCAAGCCCCTACTCATCCAGTGACAATGAGGGGAGTCAGGGGATCTGAGGCTATACTGCAAGATATCACATAGTTGGACCAACATTTATAATATTCATATGAAATAGATATAACCCCGCTCCACTCCCAAAGCATGACTTACTGTTTATACACTTAGGGAAAGGTGTCAAAATGCTACCCCCAACTGTATCATTGGTCCTAAAAATATTTAGAGGCTTAGGAGTGTATCTAATAGTTTGATTTTTTCCAAAATGTATTTTCTTCTATTTCTTTTCTCACTATCAAAAGAGGTCCATGGAACTCTCTCCCTTCAAGGTCAAACATGGTGTGGCCTTGCTTTCAAAGCTCCAACTTCGCTGTCTCTAACCATGTCATTTACCCCACATAAGGGCTGGCTTCCATGACTCACGGCTCTCCCCTGAGATGTCCTTTTCACAAAACACTCTAACATTGCCCTCACATCGTGACTCTGAACAACATTCTCTTCACAGGAAAGGGATGCTCTGAACTCCCTGAGATTCCTGACACTCTCTAAGCAGGACATCAATACTTCCTTTTGCCTTCTTTCACTGAATGAAGGAGATGAGGAGGATATTATTTAAAGACAGTGCTTAAGTCTAAACAAGCTGTGGGACACAGAACTCCTTAGAAGATGAAAAACATCCACTCTCTTGGCAATCTGGCCCAATGCCACGGTTTTTGTCATCCATTTCTATGGCAGGAGTTGGAGACTGTCATCTCTGTTTGTGACAATAACCAACAGAAGCAGCGGGGTCCACCCTGTCGCCTCTGGAGCTGGCAGAGACTTGGTCACCTGACACAAGGAATGTCAAAGCCAGTGACTGCTTCAAGTCAGAAACTCCTAGACTCCTGGGAGTCAGTGCATGGGTTCTTACCACCTGCTCATCACAGAAAACTGCATAGTGTGTCGGGGGGATCCCCAAATTATAAAAAGATGCTGACTGAAAGTCACAGTGTAACGTATTGACATTTCACCGTTGCGAAAAGTCCCTCTTGGTTCCATATGGACATCAGTATTTATTCCAGCAAATTATTGTTAGCTTATTTCCAAAATAATAGGACGCCACAGCAACTAAAAATGGACCTCAAATCTCAAGGAAGGGAGGGAGAGAGGCACAGAGAGGAGGGAAGAAGGGGGGAGGGAGAGAATATGCATTAAAAGACTGATTTCAAAATAGCACAACTTATTTAGAAATGGGAGCATACTGAAGTTCATCACTGCATTTAAGCATAGTTGTAGTCATTCACTATCGGGTCTTTATTTTGACACTATGAAACAGTTTTTTAAAAGATTTTTTTATTGTATGTGTTTGAGCATGTGCCGACATGTGTGTATGTGTCCCATGCATATGTCTGATGCCCAAGAGAGGAGGAGGGTGTCAGGTACCTTGGAACTAGAGCCACAGATGGTTGTAAGCTGCCATGTGGGTGCTAGCCACTGAACTCTGAACGAGCGTCTTGTGTTCTTAACCACTGAGACATCTCTCCAGTCCCCGAGGAATTGAGTTTCCTAAAGTCACACGTAGGTGTATTTCACATATCACGGACAACTTCCTGGTGATGTGTCCTGAGTTCAATCCCAGCTCTTCCATAATGATAGTGCAACCTTGAACACACTGCCCCTATTTGGTTCACCTTCCTTCCCCCTTATCTGAGGGCCCACCTTACAAAAGTGTGAAGAACAAATGAACTCATTTATATAAAGTGCTTGGTAGCCATTTAGTACTCACCTACAACGGCTATGCATGACCACCAAGACAACATGAGCCAAGAAGGCAGAGCCCCTGTCCTCACAGAGATTACAATCTAACTGAGAGGATGTGTATTCGACAGTCACTCAATAATTATGTCCAGTCAAGGCTCACTGACCCGTTTGAAGAGTTTAATAGAGAAGATGCTGTGGACGTAGTCATTATCAACAAATAGGCTTTAGATCGAAACTAGGGGAGCCTTTATCCAAGGACATGGTAGCACTGGAGTGGTGGGATTTGGAAAAAGAAGAAAAGCAATTGATTGAACAACACAAGAAAAGAACTATGACCTCATGGATGGACTCTTCTCAGACTGAGGGATTGACTCTGCTTTTCTGGTACAGAGAAGGGGAGAAGCTTTGTTATGTAGCCAAGAATCAGAAAGAAGACAAAACTTCCACAGCAAAAATAAACTCAACTTAATGCTCAAAGGAGAAATAAAGACAGGGAAAGGCTGTAAGGTTTGGGGCCAAAATTAACCTTCATTGGGCAAATGCTTTCTTCTTCATTTGCTTGTTTGGAGGTTTTGTGTTGATCTGTTTGGTAGATTTCACAAAACAAACTAGGAAATGCAAGCCAGATGTTCTTCCTCCCAACTCCAGGGAACCGAGACTGACCTTTCCCAATTCCCAGAACAAAGAAGGCAAGAACTTGATTGATTGCAGACCCCGAAGGCTTCAAAAGTATACTGACAAAGGGAAATGGGACTTGGTAGCTTCTGGAGGAAAACAGGGTACCCGGGAAAAGGGGAAGACAGAAATTTCAGAAAGGAAAAAGAAGAGATGCAGATGGAGAGGGAAGAGACGTGCCAGAGGGTGTTTCTGGGGCGACATTCTGGAGGGCGGGGTGGGGAGTGTGCTCACTCTTGGAATGGGCAATGAGGCGATGCGCCTGATGCTGTGTTGGTCAGAACTGTTGTTCCATCCTTCTGCAACATCGGCTTCTTTGGACTATTATAATAGCAAAGGTTTTGAGTAAAGGTCTTCACAGGATTTGGGGAGCGTATATTTACCTTTGGGACAGAGGCTAAAGTGACATCCAAAGTAGAAAAAGAAATTGTCATTAACAAGGATGAGAAATACCTCTATCATGGGCTATATTGTGAACAAAGGTCACCCATAGACAGTACTAAAGTGGAGAGTCCTGACTTTATATACAAGATGTTTCTACTCCTCAAATACTGTCTGGAGATACACTTCACCCCCACCTCAGTGTGAGACAAAGGGAGAGAATTCCTCATATATTCTGTCTTTGGCAAAGAGGCCTAGCTGCCATGGAATTGGACAGGTAGAAAAGGATGGTAATAGGCTAGTGGCAGCAGAGGTGTAGAGGAGAGACTAGACTGATGTACATATTTAGCAATCCAATAAATAGGACTTGCTGATCGCTTGTGTGTGCAGAGGAAACCGTGGCATGACCTCGTAGCAGCACCCATCTTGTGGTGTTGGTTCTCACAGGGTAACCACAGGGATTGATTGAGCATGTCATTTACTGCAATGTGAACCACAGGGGGAGGAGCAGTTTCTGGGAAGATGACAGGCTCCATTTCGAACATGGGGAGAAGGATGTGCCGATGAGGCAGTCCGTGGGATGCAGAGAAGGCGTTTAAATATAAGGATCTGGGATGTGCTAGACTCTGAGTTTGACACATAAATGAGAGTGGCTAGCATTCCAGGCAGAGCCCAAGAACAGTATAAAGTATGAAAAGAAGGAGGCCCGTCAGTGATTTCCTGGGGCAGCACAACGTCTGAAGGATGGATAGAGGGGAAGAAATCAGCAAAGGATACCGAGGAGTGACAATGGATATTGTGTGACTACCAAGAGTTTGGGGTGACATTTATGTCATCAAGATGAGGTATTTTAATAATGTAGTCTCCATGAGGAGAGCAGCTATTCTCCACACACCCAGAAGAGTCCTACGAACATAGTCAATCTAATAAATATTTATTGATTGAGTTAAGAAGAGGATTACTATGTTGAAGATGACAAAAGGTGAACTTTTATTGGGACCGTTCATGTGTAACTCACGATATATTTATATATATATATATATATATATTTATATATATATATATATATATATATATATATATATATATATATAAAATCAGGTGTGTGGCTTGATGGCTATATGTACCAGGTATACGTTATAAAGAGAAGGAGAGAGGTCAGCTTGGTGGGAAGTATATAGACATCAGAACTGGATATGGATCGGAAGAATCAGAAGAAGCATCACCTTTGAAGTTTGCTGTTCTTTTCATTTGCTTTTGAAGGCCCAGAGGCCTTTGATGATAGGATGAAATCAGTAGAGACAGACCAAGAGCATATCAAGTGTGGTAGCAATGGCCCCCGAGGAGAGCAGTGAAGGGGGTCATGGACTCCACCTCCAAAGCACCCCCCGTAGTTGACACAGGGAGGAAGGAAGACGGCAGCTCAGGCTGGTGTTTGAAGTTCTGCTTGTGTCTCGGAGTTTATTCTTCCTCTGTGAAGTGTGAGATGAGGCCATCCACAAAGAAAGAAGGTCATTGGTAGAAATCCTCAGCTTAAGAAAAGGCAGTATGTGAAGTGGGGATTTTGGAGAGTGAGAGATGATGAGGACTAGGACATTGTGAGGTTGCCTTTGCTACGCAGGAGCCTACTGATGGTCACTTCATGGGGTCATTAATGTTACTTAATATTCTTAGTTGTTCTCATTTGGGGGTTCTAGTACAGAAAAGAGGTACCGTTGGCCTCATTAAGATTTGAGGTTCCATTCTCTGGTTGGTACAAGGGGGATGCTGAGTAGCAGAGGTTGAATAGTGACCCTTCCTCTGATGACATCTGTATAGACTCTTTTGAGCCTTTGTTACTAAGCCTTTCCACCTGCTGTTCCTTTCAGCTCCCATTCCTATTTTGGGAGGTCCACTTCATTCAGAGCCCTTCTCAGGTGATCTCCTTCAGTGAGTGAAAAATGATTCTGGTTCTTCTTCGTGTTTGGAGCTTATACTCATTCTGCATGAGGAGCCTTCGAAGATCCAAGTAGCTGCTTCCATTATCATTCTCCCTCTTCTGTTGAGTTGTGCCTAACCTCCAGATCTCTCCTCCCTTACTCAGGATGGTAGACCTTCCTCTTAGCTCCATGTCCTCTTGGAAGAAGAACTACCCTACCCGTTTGTGCTAAATGAAGATCATTTTCATTTGAAAGGAATAGGGAGTTTCCCAAGAGGGCTGGGAATATGCAACTGAAAGTATCATCAGGCTGTAAGGAAGATTACTGCTTCATCCTCCTGGACTGGTAATTCACGGGGCTGGAAATGAAAATGGGATGCAGCTTATCAACCAGATTTCACTTGAAGGCCAGAAGCCAGAGGGGAAAAGATTAGGATTAGAAGGGAGTTGCCTGGTCAGAATTCAGGAATGTAGACAGGAAATACCAGGAGATGTAGAAGACACAGTCGATACTTGAGTCCTGTGAGGTTCTTTGTGGACTGGAGCTGATGTCCATTAACCTAAGCATGGGGCTGCTGTGGGATGGTTTGTATGTCAAATTACTCTGATTGGTCAATAAATAAAACACTGATTGGCCAGTGGCTAGGCAGGAAGTATAGGCGGGACTAACAGAGAGGAGAAAAGAGCAGGAAGGTGGAAGGAGACACAGCCAGCCGCCGCCAGGACAAGCAGCTTGTAAAGATGCCGGTAAGCCACGAGCCACGTGGCAAGGTATAGATTTATGGAAATGGATTAATTTAAGCTATAAGGACAGTTAGCAAGAAGCTTGCCACGGCCATACAGTTTGTAAGCAATATAAGTCTCTGTGTTTACTTGGTTGGGTCTGAGCGGCTGTGGGACTGGCAGGTGAGAGAGATTTGTCCTGACCGTGGGCCAGGCAGGAAAACTCTAGCTACATGGGGCTCAACTGAAGTAGCAGCTGATGCAAGCGTGCAGATCACCTGATCTTTTCAAACAACAATCTGATTATGCTATAGACATTAGCTTTCCCATCTTGGAGTCCTGAAGACTTGACCTGTGAGAGTGCTTTACAAGACTACACAGTCACCCCTCTACCTGCTACTTTTGAGTCATCTCCCATCCCTTTCACTCACAGCTCTGTGTTGTGAGGCCATTGTATATACAACTTGTCCTATCAGAATATTTCTCTTTTCATTTACTGTCTGGCTGACCAATAATCAGCCTTTCTAAGAACTTCACTCAAATTTCTCTTATGCTAAGCCATCTCACCAACATTCCCCGACTGAACCAGTTCCTCTTTTCATAAATGTTCAAATAACATTCTGATTCTTATTGTAACTGTAACTATGGGATTGCTTCCTTCACAAGACTGTAAATTCCACAAAGCCAGGAACCAAGTGTGTTAGTGCAGAACGTGGCACTTACTCCTGGTCTCAGTAAATACTCACCTGATATACGAAGAGTGCTCCTCATTGGTTGGCTTTGGTGTCTGGTGTTTATTTGGCTGAGGTCCTCCCTGGGCTCAGCTGTTGAGCATGACCTGACCTCCTGGCTGTGCTATCCTAGGCCTTCCGCTGGTGGTGGAATACTCGTGGGGCTGGGAGCCGGGCTCAAAGAACTCCAATATCCCTTTAATTACATCTACTTATTTATGTATTTATGTATGTATGTATGTGTGTGTGTATGTATGTATTTATTTATTTATGTATTTATTTATTTAACTTACTTATTTTTAGGACTTGTCTGAAGCTATTTGAGTAGTTGACTTTTGTGGTTTGGCTGTGGTTCAGTCATTTCCCTGAGAGACAGGGTCCTGGGGCCCATCTCCCTGAGAAGCTGCAAGTCCCATCCTTCTTGGCTAAGAGCTTGCTGACTCTTCATAGCAGGCCTGTGGGAAGTTTCTTGGGGAAGAGTCCAGGAGAGGCAACAGCTGCAGAGTCCCTGTGGTCCCAGGGGCTCCAGAGGTCAAAAGGTCAAGAGGCTCTTTTTTTTTTTTTTCCAGAAAGTTAACCCCAGTCAGTGAGGGCCAGCCAAAAAAACTGTCCCTCTCCTGGCCTCTAAACCTAACTTCCTGTCGTAGGCTATGAGTTCCGCTGTTTCCCAGGTGGCCCTGTGCTAGGAATTGTGGCATAGAGGGGTGTAAGCTCTGGTGCTGACTTGAGAGATAGGCCTTTCTAGCTTAGTGACTAAAAAATTTTGTGCTGGCCTGTGTGTGTGTGTGTGTGTGTGTGTGTGTGTGTGTGTGTGTGTGTGTGAATGTGTGTCTGTGTGTGTGAGAATGACACAAATCTAGTTTTCTAGCTGGTTCTCTGGGAACCATGTGTGAAAAGGCTGTGGCTGAGGTGAATTAATTATGAAAATAAAGCCACGGAAGCAAAACACATGAGCAGTAGCTGCTTTGGCGAGGCTGAGACTTTGGTCTTAGAACAACGTAAGAGGAGGAATGGTTTGCTTTGGTTCAGGATTTCAGAGGTACTCAGAGGTACCAGCCCATCACTAAACAGCCTCAATAGCAGACTTTCTAAATGACTGCTCCTTAGAAAGAAGGTATATTAGAAGCGACCAAGAGGAGATATAACAAAAGGACAGTCCTCAATGGCCTGCTTCTTCCAACAAGGCCCCACCTCTTTCCTATTGCCACCTCCCAACATTGCCATTATGTTACAGTGCATCAGGGAGACAACAGCTCATTCATTACATCAAGTTTCACCGTCTAATTTTCTCCAGATCCTTTACTTGTCTTTTAGGTAGTTCTCAGTATAATCAAGTTGAAAATCAAGATTAATTATCACAGCAAGCAATCTTTATGCAGAAATCTGCATTTCCTCCAAGAGAAAATGTTTAACCCATCCATCCATCCATCCATCCATTCTTTATTCACCAACAACCCACTGATCACCAGGCAGTGGGGGTGGAAGATAAAGCAGGGGAAACTTTTCCACTTTGCATTTTTCCCCCAGACATTCCAGTTGTGTTTGCATTATTGATGGGCATGAATAAAACTTAATAACCTTTCTAATTTATTTGGAAGCCAGTCAAGATTAAAGTGAGAAAAGAATAATGCAAGGGAGTAATGAAAATCTACTTGGCTCTTTGGATCTTCCTTTTCTCATCTGAAAATATGGAATCAATTACATGTCACATAATTTCCGATCCGTTTTATCAATATAAAATGAAACCAAAATTTTCTAAAAGATCTCACCGGTCACCACTCCTCTTTGCACCGTTTTTGGATAGTTTACTCCAAAACTTAGTAACTTAAAGCACCATTTCATTATTATTCACAATCCTGTCCATGGGCAACCTAATCGAAGCTCACTGGGACACCTATATTCCACGGGCATTGAAGCTCATTCAGGTATACCCCCACAGTAGGTGGGAGGTTCTGCAGGCACCAAGATGGAAGCCCATGTCTGGAGCATCAGATGGGATGCCAGTCACTGGGGTCCCTGAAGGTGGTGGACTTTGCTGCTCCATGGTAGTTGGATTCTGACATGGTATCTCAGAGCTCCCAGGCTAGTCCCAGAAACCTGGGCAAGAGACATAAGGCTTCTTCTGAACTGCCCTTGAAAGTTTCAGAATGCCATTTCTACCAAATTCTCTTCGCCAAAACAATTGACTAACACCAGATTCCAGGGAAGGCATGGCAGATTCAACTTCTCTGTGGATGATTTGAACGGACCCCGTGGAGGCTGGGTAGAGACACTGTGAGGATTAAAGTTCACAGTACAAGAGATCTTGCTCTTTTATCAGTTGAATCATGAGGAAAACAGATAAAATTAATATTATGAGTAATTTTGAGCATGGGTGGAGTCTGATATGAAAATATTAAATAAGGTTCTAATTGGATGAAAAAAATTGTCAAAATTAAGAAAATTGCAGACATTGGGTCTGAAGTAAGGTTAGAGGAATGTAGACAGGGAAGACTAAGGCAGACTCTCTGAGATGGCTTCTTGTTGTAGACAACACAGTGAGAAGAAAAGCGGGAAGGCACAGGGGTGGGTATCTAGACGATCGATGTGCGAAGGAGGAGGACACATTGGCCCTGTAAAATACTCAAGCCGGAGTCTGTTTGGTGGACTTCCAGCCTTAAGCTCCTCCCATCACAAATGCGTAGAGTTGTTGGTTTCCTTTCTCCATGAGTTGGTGTTCTGTCTTTCCAGGTGGTATTTGTGCCAGGGAACGAACTCAACAAGTCCCTAGACAATAGCCAACCACCTTCCTCACCCCCATCCTGGTTACAGGTCTCTTAGCTGCAGCATGGAGCATCTCACAAGCCCCATTTTTTCCAGCTCAAACCCACGGTGAAAGGATTCCTCTGTTCAGCTTGTAATGCAGTTTTTAGGCTTCTGCGGTACTCACCAGGTGACGGAGAGGATCATGAACTTGCTTTTCCATCACTGGATTCCAAGACAATGATGATTGGATTCCTCTACGTTAGCCCCATCGACAATTAAGAGGTTTTCCATCACGCTTACTGAATGCATAGAATGATTTTGATGGGTTTCTTTCAAAGCTGCACGTAGTAACATAAAGAGCAACTTTATCTGTTCCCGGTATTAGCAGAGGGTGATCCTATTATCTGTAACAGCTAATGTTCAACAGCTCATCGATGCTCTCTAATGGGAATAAAAGGGAAAGTATCCATGGGGATTTGGTATTTGGTCCATGTCTTGTCGATCATGTAGCTGACACTTCTTGGTAGGAGATGGGAACAATTTATACTGTAAGTTTTCACAAGGACCTGGTTGTCACCTGTGACTTCTGTCTCTGTATCCCAGGCTCTTCAGCTTCATGCTTTCCTTTGGCAGGAGAGTCTGGGCACAGTGTGCTCATTTTGTAGAGCACAGGGAGGGCAGTTGGTAACCGAGGAAGATTAAGGACCCCTGATGACAAGTTTTAATTAGTATGAAAATGGAGGAAGCCTTGGTGTGGGGTAGGGAAGAGGCTTCCTTATTTATATCCTGCTAGGGAATCGATTTCAAATCATAAAAAAGTAAAGACTTGGATTGCAGACTCAGAAAAGATAACGGCTCCTACCTTTTCCATAAAATGTAAATATCACTTAAGAGCCTGCTTTTATGTCTTCTGACTATAATCTTTTATTCTCTTTCCATTACAAAAGAAATGTTTTCAACAAAATGCCTTTAGATACCACCTACGAGGACCACAAAATATTCTTATCACATAATAAATATATAACATATATCTGTACAACAACTGGGGTCCCCCCTCCTGTTGTTGAGAGAGGGATTCCCTATGCAGCCCAGGCTGGCTTTGACGTTGTGATCTTTTTCCTTAGGCTTCCCAAGTGCTGGGATTTCAGGCCTGCAGCAGCATGCTAGGCTTGCACACATTTTTTTTTTTTTTGCATGACCTATCTTCTACTCAACCCCTGAGTCCAAATCTGGGCTCAGTAACTCATTTGCTGTGTCTTGGAGGCGTTACCACGTATCTCCATTTCTTAACTTCCTCAGTGCTAATGAAACACATATCCATACAGCAGCCTTGACTATTAAAGTAATTAATGTAATTTGTAGCACAATGCCTGGCACACAGAAGGGTCTTAATATATACAATTTGAAATAACACTCAGCCTATACATTCTCATTGGATCTTCAAAGCAAGACAAACAGTAGAGAAAAGGAGCCACAGTAGGAGTTAAGGTTCTGCACGCATAAGATCAGAGTCCATGGCATCAGATCCTGGCTCTCTTTTCCCACTAGCAGCATAATCGTGGCAAGCATCTACTAGTGAATACATCCGGGGTCCACTTTACTAATCTGCATAATGGCAACAACAGTAATATAGGTTAAGTGTGAGACTGATGTAAAGAAGAGTCTGTGGTACGTTGTAGATGCCACCATCTTGGCTTGAGGCTTCAAGATGGCAATGCATTGTGCTGTGCTAATGTAAATGCAGGTTCTCTGCAAGTGCATCTTGCCATATTTGAGGGCTGATTTCCCAGGTCATGCAGGGCTTGTACCCAGGGCTTGTGCTTGGCTTGGTGCTTTCCTTTCATGTCTTGAAAGTCTTGATGCATTTCTGAATGAGGGACTATGCCCTTGCATTTTGCACTGGGCCCTTTGAGTTATATAGACATTCCTTCCTGTGATTTCTGGAACTCATTCAAGACAAACTAAGAAATCAATGTCCATGGAATTCACCACTGGCTGCAGAACCAGACTCTTCTAGGAACTGATCTCTACCAGCCTTATGGGAAACTGGGACACTTCTTTAATCTGGACATGAAGTTCCAGCCATCTTATTTAGCTATAACAATGTGGCTGGAACTTGCCAGCTCCCCAGGAAGCCAATGTGTATAGTGAGACTTCAGCAATGTGAGTCTACTGCTCTTGCCTGGACTGCTTGACTATATGCTGTATAAACTGGACATACAGGACCCACAGAAAAGTGACCACTAAACTTTGCCAAAACAAGGCAGGATGGTCCTTCAGGTTCCTGCTTCACAGAAGAAACTGCCAGACATTCTGCAGGACACAGAGGAAAGCAACTAACTTCGTCAATATAGGTGGGACAGTTCTTTGAATTTCCTGCTTCACTAAAATGTCTGCCAGAAACTATAGGCCTATAGGCTGAAGATGGATACCCCAACATTACAGAAGAACTTGGGTGACTATCCAGGCAGCCAGATGTCTCTGTCATTGCTAGAGTTTTTGAAGTTGCTTGCAATGCACTTACTGTTTACTCAGGTAATATTATATCCTTCTGGGGTCTTTGATGGAGTTGAAGTTATAGTTTTCCTTAGTTGTGATAAAAGGTAAATTAGACATGAAACTTTTGACTTATAAAGATAAGATAGATAATATTTTCTTTAATTTTTGTCAAATACAAATATACTAAATATTGTAACCAATTCTTGCTTGATAACTGTTTTGTTATATGTAATTTTACTATGTTAAAACTTTTCTTTTTGATTAAACAGAAATGGGGAAATACTGTGGGATGTCTTTCTGTACACTGTGAATATGTGTTGATCTCATTGGTTGATAAATAAAACTGTTTTGGTCAATAGCTAAGCAGAATAAGGTTAGGTGGTACATTCAAACTGAAGATGGAGATAAAGAAGGGCAGAGTCAGGGCAGATGCCAGCCACCTACCCAAGGAACAAGATGTCAGAGAACCAGTAAGCCACAGGCCACATGGCAATGCATATATTAATAGAAATGGGTTAATTTAAATGTAAGAGCTAGCTAGTAATAAGCCTGAGCCATTATCCAAACATTTATATTATATAATAAGCGTCTGAGTGATTATTTGGAAACGGCTACAGGATGGGGCAGGACAGAAAAAAGCCTCCATTTACACCTAACATAACGACTCTCCATGCTCCTGATCTCCTTTTACTCTAGAAACATTGTTCTGATCCTTGAATATATCTTGTATATTCCTGAACTTTTCAAGTATTTTCTTTGTTCTTTACTTTATTCAGTATTGCCTTCAAAGGATCCAACCTCAGGAAAAACTTCACCAACCACCATATATATCTAAGAAAACACCCAGCCTTCACCTTTCTATAGCTTTGAAAAACATTGCATTAATATATTTATTTGTTTAATGGCCTAATTCATGGGTTTTTTTCCACTAGAATATAAACTCTGTGGACAAAACAGTTTTTTTTGTTTTGTTCACTGAGGCTATCTACAAGTACTTAAAGTAATACCCAGCACAGTCAATGATTAAAGCTGGGTCAATACTTGTTACAAGAATAAATGAATGAGTATGTGAATTATTTAAAAACACTTAAAATAGAGAAATAAATTAAAGGAAGAACAGCAAACAATCTACTCATTCCACTTTAAGAGAGGTCTGAGAGGGGTGGAGACTTAGATCAAGAATTTTATGGACAACAGTGAGTCAGCAAGCTTATAAACACTTTGCACACTGGAAGTCTGTTCTCTCTTCTACAGTCATGCTCACTAACATCCGCAGTGACTCACCCATTTCCCATAGTGGTTATTGTTGCATAAAAGTATTTCCCAGGCTTTTCCGGGCAGGTTCCCTCAGCAGGGTAACTTCATGGTTTACCAAGGGTACTAAAAACTGAGGTTACTAGCTACCATGGTACTCAATCTTCTCTTTTTACTAAGGAAAGTTGATTCCACGCAATGAAATTAGGATGAGGAGGAGGAAGGAGAGTCAACCAACTGAAGAAAACGATTAACTTAATTTGGGAGAAAATATTATCCTAGCAAGGCCCATAGAGCTTGCAGTATCAAGTAATAGATGTTATTGCCGTTATAAATCTCCCACCTTTCTCATTAGCAAATTACACAATGTACTCTGTGGCATATGAGGTTGCCGCAGGCAGGTGGTGTGTAAACCCCTGCATTGTTAACCTGGAAGTTGTGCCTTGCTCCGACCTATAGAATGCTAGTGTGTGTAACCTGAAGAGAACTTTAAAGGCATTTACGTGGCACAGCTTGTATTGTCTGTCATGCAAAGGGCTTCCCCTGGAAACTCCTGGTCCCTGCAGAGCAGATTTACATAGCTGACTTTGTCACTCCACTTGTTCTTTTGGAAACACCCTAAGGTACACAGTTCGCCAGTCAGTGGATATGAGTGGGTGATATCCCAACAGAGCAATCACATTTCAAGTCATGTCCCAAACACAGAAAACGGGTGTCAATAGGCTTTTAAAATTCGTGATTCCCAACCCATCCAAAACAAGATATGTAAGAGCAGCAGAAGAAAAACCTCAGGAAGAACATGGGTTCCATCTGGAGTCAGCTCGTCTGGCCCTAGTTCCACAGAGCAGTGGCAGGCGCTGCCTTTGTCTCTACAAGGGTCGTCAAGGTAGACGGGCAAAGATTGGGCAAACAGAAGGCGGCGGCGGAGCACAGGCTCAGGGCAGCAATTTATCTGAAGCTGAACACCAAGAAACAAAGAGAGACTCTTCGTGTAAGCGAGCTACAGGTGCATTAGCTGCATTTCAGAGGCTTCCAACAGGTTTCAGTTGTTTCCACATTTAACAGTGGCATCCCTTAACAGAGGAATCGCTGAAGTCATTTTTTTTTATAGTGCATGGAAAAGTGGAGGAATTTTTTTAAAGGACTTTCCAGGTCCATTTTTTCTCATAGTAAAGATTGACGTCTAGGGTTCCATCTAATTTCAAAACAGAGAGGAGGGTTTCCATTCATCTCTGATTACTTGTTCATTTCTGGCCATGGATGCCCATAAGTGGGTTTGATTTCTTTACACTTATACCTTGCATGTAGTCAGCTCACTAGATATGACCTACACAAAAGCCAGGGCTCCTCTGTAACCCCTTCTCTCTTTTCATCCCCCCACCCCCAAACCCTACACCAAACAGAGTATTCTAGACCTTCAGAAACTTCTGCCGTTCTTGTAAGACCACCATCCAAGAGCTTCCCTTATTTATTCCAGTCTGTCTCTAGTAGAACTGACTTACAAAAACTCTTAGATTTCAGGCACTATGATATATCTTTCGGGAGAAACTTCTAAACCTGATTTCATCTAGTTATAAAGTTTTCTCTACTGCTAACCAAACAACTGATTGGTCATCAAGAGATTGTGTACTGAACTCTGTCCAGGGTTTGTTAAGTTGCTGCTTTTAGAGATGACACCACCAATTCCCCCTTTATCCCTGTCATACCTCCACCCCCTCTAAACTCCAGTATTCAATAAATTGAACTAATTTATCTTGCTGTGCTGCCTAATGAGGTACTCATTAAGCATATATGACCATTTATATCAATTAGGATTAATAAAATAAAAATGTATTTGGAGTTCTCCATAAGCACACAGGGCTGGTGACCTCAACATTGGATGTCACAAGTGTAGATCCCCATCATCACATAATGTTTTGCTGGATAGTGACAACCTCCAGATTCTGAAGGTTGGATAATTTACTAATTTGAAAGATTAAGAAAAGTTAATTGTCTTTGGATGAGCTCACAGAATGAAGAAAAATTTTTTAAAGGATGATTTTGTCACTTGCTTCTTATTTTTAAAACTATGTTTAAAGATTTTTATTTTTATTTTTATTAATTAAGTGCATATGTGGGTGTGTGTGTGTGCGCATGTGAAGCAATCCTGCATAATCCAGAAGAAAGCATAAGGTCCCCTGAAGCTGTGGTTACAAACAGTTGAGAGCAGTCCAACCTAGGATACCGAACCTCATTACAGCAAGTACTACTGGCCACTGTGCCGCCCGCCAAGCCCTGTTACTTTATTTAAGACAGAAGAACACTCAAAAAGTTAAATGTTGGGTTCCTTATTCCAGGGTGACCACATGTGTTGCTGGATCCTAACGGCTCTCTCAAAGGAGAGGAAGGGAAGGCTCAACGTCAATGACACAGACATCAGTTGAAGGCAAACATCAGACTCGTTTATTCAGTAACGAGGAAGGCCTTATATATCCTCCTCCCAGCACCCAAGCTTGTCCTCATCTGGTGGCATTGTGTGACTGTCCCTCATTGGCTGGGCATGATCAGGAACTCTGACAGCGATCAGGAAACTCTGACACTGCCTGTTGCTAGGGCAGACTTCAGGTTGGCTCATAAAGAAGTACGTTATGTGCATGTGCATGCCTTGGCAACTGGTTTGAGCCAAGTTCCTCGACCCGATGGGCCTGTCCAACTATACACATGAAAATGCGGGGTGGCCTTTAAGGTAATTAAAGTTACACAAAAAGCTGACAAATTGACTGATTGAATAAAGTGGTCCCTAAGACCCATGAAAGTAACTTGAGGTCATACAGTAGGGGTCTCACTCAATAGGGTTGGAGTCCCTAAGCAAGGAGGAAGAGATATCAGATTACTGTCTCCCTGACAAGTGAGGATGAAACAAGAAGACAGGCCAAAGAGAGAGCCTTTACCAGACATCAGGCATGCTGACATCTTAATCCTGGGTTCCTAATCTCCACAATTGGGGGAAGACAAACTGTTCTTCTTTAAGCCATCCAGTCTCTGATTTTGTCCCAGCAAACTAAGAGAGAAGGAAATGATCTGCCCACCAGTAAATCTGCAAACCCACATTCAGATCACACCACCTCACTTTTGTTCCAACTGCTGAAAGACATTGCTCATTTGATTCCACACTCATGGATCTCATAAATCAATGGCTCCTCTGAAGAGTTATTCTTAATACTCAACAAATATATTTTAATATCTCCCATTTTAGAAGAAAATGTGATCCTTATCATACGTACACATCTTCCTCATACCACCCCTCCACTCCATCTCCACCTGAGCATCAACTATCGACCAATTGTCCACACATTGTTTCTACTTTCTCACCTCCTATCCACCCTTTTTCCACTGCAGTGCATACTAATTCTTGCATTTCCTTGATGGTGCAGTCACCTAATGCTGCCTATCAAAGTGTGTGATGTGAACTTTCTTGTTTGAAACAACAACAGCTCTTCCACCAAGCTTAGCAAAGCCAGCTGGGCAGGTTGAGGCTGGAGACCAGAATGATCTGAAGGCTTCTACATTTCTATGCCTGGCAGTAAATATTAGGCAGAATCGAAACATATGGATGCTGGAACAGCTGCCGTTCCTTGGCCATCTCTCAAAAGATCTGTGTGGTCTCTCCATAGGAGCTTACTAATGTGGAATCTTTACAGCAACCAGCTCTTTCACATATTGGCTTAAGAAAACCTAAGAGCATGCCTCAAGAGAGAAGCACCAGCAACTATGAGTAGAAAAAAAAAAAACTTATCTAAAAATTGAGCAGTACAAAACTACTGTGTCTTACTCTTCCTGACTCAGTGATCATGAATTCAGATCAGGGCAGAAGAGAGAGGGATTAGCTCTTCCCTGCTGTGCTCAGTGCCTCATCTAGAAGATTCAGAGCGGGGCGTAGAAGAGAGGCTGGAAGCAGACAGTGCTTCCGGTAAGATAAAACTCCTCAAGAGATGGTAGCCAGATTCCAGAAAAATCAAGTGAAAGACAGAAACAGAAGAGACTAAAGCCATTGGAACCAATGCATGCGAAGCCATTTGGAATCAGGACTTGGGCGTCTGTGCACCGAGGCTCTATCACAAGGTTTCATCCCCCGTTGCAGGGCTTAAACATCACATTTGTCCTGATGGCTCCAAAATCCAGTCCCAAAGCTTTACCTTAACTTTTGGCACCCTCCTTTGGATGCCTGCTAGGCTATTCAAACTCACCGAGTTGAGAAAGGCAACCTTCCATGTCCCCATCATCTTCCATCCGTCTGTGTTTCACTTACAAATAAATTTTATTCTTCCCTCAATGCCGGTTCAAAAACCACCCAGGACCATGTTAGGGTTAAATATTTCTGTCCCTGAACAACAGTGAAATCTACCTTGCAATGACTCTCTCATGACAAGAGCCCAAGAAATAGCTCCCTAGTCTATCTGCCTCAAAGGAGTTGTTATTCTATTAAATGACATTAACCTTGCTTAGAAGCCGATGCTGTATGGTGCATTTTTTTTTCTGTGTTAGGCTGGCAATGTTCTTCAAGGTGTACAGTTCTTTTTAATAAGATGTATTCCTTATAATTTAATCATTTAATTTAAAATTATTTATTGAATGTCTATCATTTGCCAGTCATTGTCCTGGTTGCTGGGGAGATAGAGGTATACAAAACTCAGCTTTTAATAGGAAAAGGCAGACAATTAAAAAAAAAAAAAAAACCATGTAAAATGTGTCAGGTGGTGATAAGAGCTATACAGAAAAATGAAACCATGTGAGGGAGATAGCAAAGGATGGGACAACCTGGGCCAAGTGCTGCTTTCTCTCTGTCACCCGGGGGATGTATCCTTTTAAGGAGATGACAGGGCTGGTGTGAGTGTCCATGAGAGCAAGTATCCTACGCAGAGGGAAGAGTAAGCTGAAGGGCCTGAAGGCTGATGTCTGCTTGGCATATTTAATAAATGACAGAAGGCTACGGCAGGAGAGTGGTGTGGGTGGGGGCAGGTGTAGTAGAGAGGAGGCTGGGGAAGGGATCAGGACATTGATGCTTATTGGTGCAAACTGTAACGAGACAGACAGAGTGGTCTTGTTTTCCATAATTTGTCACATGTGAAGTAGAGAAGATATATTATCAGAATCAAAGAAAGTTCTGAGGTGTGTGTGTGTGTGTGTGTGTGAGAGAGAGAGAGAGAGGGGGGGTATTATTCAGGAGCTCTGATAGATATTTCTTTGATAAATGCAAAACATCCGTGTCATACCTGCACAAAGTGGTCACCAATATCACCAATATGGACAGCTGTTACTGTTTCCACTTGAGTTTGGTGTTCATTGGAAGAGTGGTCAGTCTGGGTCCAACTTCCAAATTGGATACTTCCTGTTGTGTCTAAGTGAAATCAGCAGATCATCTAACTTGTCTGGGCTTCTCTTCTCCTGACTAGACTGAGAAAATATCTAGCAACACTTAGCACAGTGTTTGCCATAAGTGAAGGCTATTGGAACTCAGTTTACCAGGCCGTCACTTCCCTGTGTCTCCTGACCCTGCTTTGTGTATCCTCCATCACAGCGGTGAACATATGACAAGGTACTTGTTTTCTTCACCACTGTCTCCGTCAGCTCTGTGAGGACTGCTTCCCTCTGCTCTCACTCACTGGTTCATCTCCAGCGCCTAGCAGGATGTCTGCAAGACAGTAAGTCGACAAGCAACACATGCTGAATGAATAAATGAAAAAGGAAAAGGTGGCACCTAAGCATGAGCCTTGACATTGGGATACGTATCTCTGAACTCTACCACAGAGCACTGTTCCCTCATACCATCATAGAGACATTAAGCAACTGAATGCCCTGGGTTTGAAACCTGACAAGTTGGATAGCTCTAACAGTTAGACCAATTTTCTTTATCAGGACAAGTTGCTAGTTTTATTTCAACTACAGCCTAGAGAAGTCCTTTGGGGCCTCTCTTTGCCAACCACTCCACAGCTGAGACCAGGTAGCTGTATTCTGGAAATGTTTTCCATTAGTAACTGCCAAACAATCCTTTCCTCTGCTGTCTTGGCTTCCACCTAAGTCACATATTTCGACTTGTAATTTCTCCAAAGGGCTCTGTCAGACTCTTCACTGCCTGGAATTACAGTGGCTGTGTGTGTTAGGCCATTTGCAGCCTTCTCTTTCTTATCCACTAGAGATTATGCACAGAAAGATGGAAGGGAGTGAGATTTCCTGTAGCCACATTTGGCGTAATCAGTATGAACTTCACAAAGAGCATCTTGCTCCTTTGCCCTAGAGCTAAGAGAGACTTGCAGAGGCTGTTGTACAAAACAACAGTGCACTTTGTGTGATTCCTGTGTTGTCTTGGTGAAAGATGTGTTGTACCCATTTTACAAAACCCCCAGAGACCACTAAGGAGTCGGTTTCCGATGCAAGCACATAAGGGTTCTTTTATTCGGGTTCAACCTGGGCCACCACACAGCAGATGGAAGGAAATGTGATGGCGGCCAGGAGCCCACAAGCTGGGAATTGGCAACTTGGGATTGGGTAGAAGGAATATGGGGTGAGGTGATTTTTTGAAACTATTGGTCTAGACTTTGGGCGTGAAACCACATTTGAAACCATTGGGTTAGACTTTTGGCAG
The DNA here is from genome assembly GCA_902168405.1 of Peromyscus aztecus. NCBI lineage: Eukaryota > Metazoa > Chordata > Mammalia > Rodentia > Cricetidae > Peromyscus > Peromyscus aztecus. Next base: position 54,906 of record CABHPQ010166086.1, read on the forward strand.
GGAACCACAATCCGCTGAATGGGATTATCTGGACTGCTCAGCAGGATTATCCAGATATCTTCAAGGGCCATAAACCGCAGACAGGATGTCTGCAGGAGGATACTGCTCTGGTCCTTCCTGGAACTGAGTACAGCAGGTGGTCTGAGATAGTGGCCCTTTCCCTAAGATAGAGCCTGTAAAGTCAAGTCTAGGCCTTCACAGGATGGACTATGGTTATCCCTGCAATATTGCAGGTTTAGCTAGAATCTCCATACACATCCCTTGCAGGTAGAAATCAAGTGAAGCAAATAGAAAGAGTAGGCTTTAACGGCTACGGCAACAACAACGATAATAATCATAACAAATAATAGAACCTTTGCCACTGGAGACTTACGGGTGTTGTTCACTCTGCTCGGTAAGATTCGTGTTGTACAGCTGGCCACCTCTTCTCACTTTCTTCTTCTTCTTCTTCTTCTTCTTCTTCTTCTTCTTCTTCTTCTT
>CABHPQ010166087.1:1412-40364 GCA_902168405.1 Peromyscus aztecus
TAGGAACACTAGTTGCTCTTGAAATTACCTGGGTTTGATTTCCAGCATACATGTGCTAGCTCACAACTGTGTGCAACTACAGTTCTAAAGAGATCTTACATCCTTTCTGGACTTTGTATGTACAAGATATACATGTGGTATACAAAACATATAAGCTGGCACTAACATACACAGCAATAATAAAAATGAATGTGAAGCTTACTATGAGTCTTGGGACACACCTTTATTCCCAGCACTCTGCAGCAAAAGCTGGTGGATCTCTCTAAGCTTAAGGCCAAGGATAGGGTGCTCTACAAAGTGGGTTTCATGCTAGCCAGAGTAATACAGTGATACCCTGTCTCAAAACACACACAAAAAAAGCAAATATTTAAGGTAGAAATAAATTGATTAAGTAAAAATTAATTTTTATAAGGCATTGTTCTAATTCTAGTAATGTATTTAATAAAAAAAACTTATTTTTTCAGAAACACAGAAAATTACTGGATGTTAAAAGTCCACATTTTCCTAATGTGTGTGTGCATGTATGTGTGTGTGTATGAATATAAGAAAATTCTAAAATTAAACATTATTATGTGTTCTCACTAAAATTTTTCACTATGTACTTCTGCCTCAAGATAAATAAAAATATCTATACATTTCCTTTGGGTTCTTGTTCTCTTTTTTGCTCAATGCTGCTGCTTACATCCTCACCTCTTACTCCTTCAGTGTTCCACTAGGACCATGGTATCAAAGAGCACAGACATGCAAGAGCCCAGGGCAGGGTCCCATTGAGACAGAGGTGATTAAACAGGAGTGACAATATGCTACAGACACTTTGTTATCAAGTCACCTTAATATGACAGCGCTTGTCAGTCCTGGCTTGCTCTGAACTGTGCAAGATTTGGTTGTTTCAGTCGGGTAACTTCACCTAGTTCTACCATCCAGCTTTACAGCTGAGGAAATTGGAATTCTACTTGTGTAAATTTGCATGGTCTATGAATCCGCCCTTTATTTTGGACATGTAAACTTTCAAAACAGTTTCTTGATTAGTCTATCATGTTTCTCAGTGGCCCTTACTTCCTCCTACTGAAGTATATAATACACAATCTCATCACCTCTCTCTCTCTCTCTCTCTCTCTCTCTCTCTCTCTCTCTCTCCCTCCCTCCCACCCACCCTCCCTCCCTCTTTGTGTGTGCCTATCTGTATGCATAGTTAAATTTAAAACAGATTTTATATGGCAATTTCTGATAAAAATACTGGCAAATGTGGTGCTTTGAACTAGTTTCAAGTCACTAAAATAAAGCCTAATGCTTTATCAAGTATATTGTAATTTGAATGTTAATAATTCCAATCTAGTTACACAATGTTACCTTTCTGATTTTATGTGGGTCATAAAAGTTACAGAAAACAATAAGAAAACTTTGTTTTGACAGCTGTCATTGTGTAATAACTCTTCTTCTATTTTTGTATGAAGATAACAATTGGCAAGATGAATAAAAGAGAGAGAAGGAACAGTACATTCTGACAACTTAGGTTTTGTTACAAAAAAATTCTGTCTCAAGATAAATGTAATGGCTATCTATGCCTCTAAGAAACTTAGCTTTAATTAAAAAGGATAATTAAAATGACTGAATGAGCTCAGTCACTTGATTTCTACTTTTATCATCAGGCCAATGAACTCTGACACAGCATGTGCCAGGCAGTGAAGGACTTCCAAACTCCTTAGACACACTCTGAGGATACCAGATCAGACTGTGTCATGTTGGTGGCAGATACCTCTCTGATGGATTTCTATTCAGAAAATTATTCAGGCATTCCCCAAATTTTCATCTCATTCACAAAAGTTATTTTCATTTCTTTTATGAGTTTTTTAAATAAATACTTATGCAGCAGGAAAAAATAGAGCTAATTCTCAGATCAATAGTGTCAAGAAGAAAAACATTGAAGAAGTTATGTCCACGATACAAATAAGCTGAGGGAAGTGTCTGCAAACACAATTGAAATAGGCAGAAAATTAAAGAAGAGTAAAGGAAGTTTAACTTCTGAGACCATGAAAAGCTAAGAACTTCAAAGGACAGAGTGACCAGTGGAGCAGGAGCTCAACTGAAGAATTCCAGACAAGGTGAGGTCAACTTTCAATCATCTACTTTGTAGATGGGAATGGGAAAGTCCATCTAGAGCATCCACATGGTACTGAAGGAATCATTAAATCAAAATGATTTTTGAAGAACAATTTGGTAAAACAGTACTAATCTTTTAAATATGGAGTGGTGGCACATGCCTTTAATCACAGCACTTGGGATGCAGAGGCAGGTAGATCTCTGAGTTCAAGGATAGCCTGGTCTACAGACCTACTTCCAGGATATCTAGGGCTATACAAAGATATCCTGTCATGAAAAACTGAAAATAAATAAATAAATATTGAGTCTCTTTACTTTGTAAAAGTTCTGTAGAAAAATACCCAATTAGTAAAATATTACGCACACACACACATACATGCATACATACACACATACATACACACACACACACACACATACACACACACACACGTATCACTACTTGGGATAGAGGCTCCTAGATTTTTCATGGGTACTGGGAATCTCAACTCTAGCTCTCAGGGTTTCACAAAGTGTGTGTTACCCATTGAGCCATATCTCAGCCATGGAGACAATTCCAAAGAATTGATAGAGGCTACCTGCTCTGCTAATGTGAATGTTAGCAGGAGTACTGCAATCTTGTGGAACAAAGTGCTTGCTGACGCCCCAACAACAGGCAGACACTGAGACACCTAGTTTAATAACATTGGGCTGAGAGATAGATGAGCTTCTGTGTCCTCATCTTTATGGTGGAAAGAGCCATTGCCTGTGATAAAATTTGCTTCTTCCTAAAGTTCTAAATATGTGACATCTGTAGATGAGGAGAAATCATATTTTATGTGAGAATTTTTTCTCCTAATTTTTTTAATTTTTGAAAAATTATTTTATTTATTTGTCTAGATAAATATAATTACAGCACTTTCTGCTTTTCTTTCCTTCCTCCAAACACGCCCTTATTTCTCACTTTCTAACTTTCGAATTCATAGCCTCTTTTTTCATTAATTACTGTGACATACACATATGTACATGTATGCACATACATATTTCTAAATACATAAATACAACTGATTCAGTCTGTATAACATTACTGGTATTTTTGTTTTCAACACAGGAGAGATATCCACATGGCCTCACTCACATACAAAGAACTACATCTAAGGAATGCTAGAGCAGGAGAACAAGTCTTCCCAGGGAAGAGCACACCAATTGGTTGCTTTTTCCTTTATTTAAAATACTTGCAGAATTTAAAATAAAAATTCCAATAACTAAAAACAAACAAAAGCTATCTTGAGGACCTACTTTCCTGATAAACTCCAAGAGCAAGAAAAGCCCCAAAGTTTTCCCAATTTTAAGTATAAATAATAAATGATTTTGAAAACTCAACTCTCTTTCAAGTACAGGTCCCCTGTGAGTCCTCCAAGCAAGAATGACTCCAGACACAGGTTTCCTGTGCATGCTTGAACCCTGTTCAGACCCCTCAGAGTTTCCTCCCCGCAATTACTCCTTCCTGAACCTCCTTGGACAGCAGTCTTGTGCCTTTCTTGATTCTTTTCAAGCTTTTTTAATATGTGTGATGAGTCCTTAGCTCACATGAAAGTATGGGGATCCGCATCTGCCAAGAGCTGACTCTATCAATACATTTGTTGATGAGGGCTTAAGGAGGAATAGGTAAGAAGTCCACAGGGGTAGTACTAATTGATTTTCTTCATAAACACATAAGCAATTATACAAGTGACCATCTGCTTTGTCTGCATGAAGTTAATGAGTACAGAAAAGGAACTAAATTTAGATCACTGAAGTCTTAAATCCAATTGTTTCGATGGGGATAAGGCATTGGCCTACAGCATGGAAACTAACAAAACATGAGTCAGATTCCTTATTTTTTTTGATGAGGAATAGTAAAAACAGACCCATGTAAGTTTATAATTCCTGAAAAGTTAGAAACAGATATGTGGCATTATTTCCCACCATGACTGTGATATTCATTAGATAAACTAGGCATGGAAAAAACAGAAAACTATTAAATTCAATATTTCTGTAACAATTAACAATTTTGTTTCAAACTGTATCTATTTTCTTTGATTCACCATGCTAGAAGAAAGCAGCTATTTCAAGCATAGCATAGATTAATGCAGACATTCACTGCCATAAAACATCAGTTGGGAATCTTATATGAAAATGTAGACTATTAGCACTATTTTGAGTTTAATAAATGAAGATTATACATATATAAAATTATGTGTATAAAATTACGCATTATTCTCTACATTTATAAATTATGGAAAATAGGGCTAGGGAAATAGATCTGTAGGAAATTGGTTATGCAAGCATGAGGACCTAACTTTGGATCCCTGACATGCATATTTGATGCATGCATCTTCAATCCCAGCACTCCTGGAGAGAGATGGGAAGTGGAATGAAATAAGCCAGCTAGCCTGGTGTACAAAGTAGCCAATAAGAGTTGCCGTTTCAACTAATGTGAAAGGTGAGGACTAGTTCTCTCACCTCTACACACTCATCCTCAGTCATGCACATGAACATGCACACACACACACAAACACACACATCACATACACATATTTTTCAATTATGGAAAATAAGTATTTACAAGAAAAATTTCTGAAGCATAAAAGTTTACTTAGATCTTTAGATAGAATATTCATGATTTTCAGAAGTGCTAACACTTGGATCATCACGAAATTCTCATTGGTCGTAAATTCTTAAATAAGTGTATATTTGTCTTTGGCAACTCATTGTACATTTGATGATAAATAAGGTCCACTCCTAAGACACCTATTGTTCACTAACATACATTAAAATGTATATATGCCATTTATAAATGCAGCCGAGTATCCTAAACGTGAGGATCAAATTAAAATTCTGTTAGTGGGTATTGCATAGAAGAGCCTGGGTACCAAATTTAAACCCAGGGTTTTGAAAATTTAAGACTTTTCCACAGAGAATCTCATTCCTACATTTGGTCCTCATTTTTCATTGTTTTCTTAAATATTTCATGGGTTCTAGGCAAGTTTCTCATGTTTTTCTCCTCAATAACCCAGACTCTTTCATTTTCTACTTGCCTCTTCCTGAGTTATTACCTCTTTAGTAACAAGACCCATGGCCTACAGGTTTGACCTTCTTTCTTAACCATACAAATATAGTTGTTTAAATAAATACTTAGAATGCAATGAGTCAAATCAGGCTTGCATTACCTTATTTTATATGTATAATTGTCATATTCCTTCAGTAGAGTAGAATTTCCTCTGAAAGAATGTGGCCTTCAACTTCTATCAACACAACCCTATATTTTATTTAATATTCTGAGTAAGATTTGGTATAAATTATTTGAGTTGAGTAGCAAGAAGCCTGTCAAAGAATGAGTACTTTGACAGGGAGTATTCATTCCACCTCAAAATTGAGATTTCTGTGGACAATTTTTTCTCTTTGAAATCACTTAAACAAAAAGTGGTACCACATGTTTTGAAGATTACTTCTTAATGTTTGGAAAATTTTTATATAATTTCATTCAATAAATATCTTGTTTTGCATCAGTACATTTTATAAGCAAGTCAAGTCTTGTCAGTACAGGTAGAGTGCCACCATGATTCTCACTATGAGACTCAGCCACCATTCACTTAAACTGTCCTTACTAAACAAACAGGATGCCTATGAAGTACATGGCTGATCCTTAATAAAAGTGACTAAACAGTGAAAAAACTTTCTTCCCATTACTGTACATAGATTCTACAGGGAAATAGACAAGGAACAGGTTGACATAAGCAGTTATGGGGGAAAAAACATAGAGTACTGATATAGAGAATGGCAGGCAGGGAAATTTCAGATCGAATATTAGCAGCATCTTGCAAGATGGAATAATGTAAACTTAGATTTAAAACACACACACACACACACACAGTTAAAAACGATAACATAATGAGGTATTGTAAATTTTATAAGTTAGCTGTAGACACCAAAAGAATATTTACGGTAAGAAGAAAACTGTACTGGTTTCAAATAAAGGAATACTTAATAAAAAGTACCAGAATTTCTGGAGTTGTTCTACAGTGTAATTGTGTAATTCCATTTCTAAGTTGGTCCTAAGGCATGCCATTTGTTACCCATAGCATCCTCCAGGCATTTAATCTGCTTGCTTCACATTTGAAAGGCCACCGTGACTTGCTGAAAATGGTGCTTCCTATTCATGCAAAGTATTGCTCCCTGTTCACTGAGGTGTGCAGCCCCATTGGAACTATGGCCAATCATTTCACTATGTGGTCGAAGCATTCACAGCAAAAGATCTTGAGTTTTGAATTTTATCTTTATTGAGAGCTTACCATTTGGACTTGTAGAATCTGATGCTGCTTCCTTGTTTGAGCACTGATATATCTGATGTAACTGTGAAGGGCTTTAAGCAGTAGGCTAAATTTTTCTTAGGAATTGAAAGTACCAGGAAGCAATACAGGAACTCCCACACCACACCCACCATAATAATTTGCATGAAAATTTTCATTAGATCTTGCAAAGATTGCAGATGGGAGACCAGAGGAGGATTTAAAGCCAGCAAGAAAAGTTAGTCTTGAGCAGAAATCGAACTCAAAGCATTAAAAGACAGAGGCAAACGGAAGTCTTTGCATACATCAGATACTTTCTATATTTATAAAAGCATACACCTGTCCTTTCCATAAGTATCTCAAGTATTCATATTGCTAAGAAAATCTATAAGAATATTATGAGGAGTTGCATATTTATATAAAAAATATGAGTAAATATAAAACTGTCTTTTGCATATTTCTTTAACCTTCATGACATACCTCCCTTCCCAAAATATATGTCCATTTTATAATAAATATTTTTCTTTATTCTAAGTTATCTGCACATATATTATGTTTTAATGTACTCTCAAAAGGAAGAAGTAGCAACTCAGCATTTTCACATTACACGTAAAGAAAAACATGGATCTGTTACTTTTTAATCATTCCTCACTGCTTTTAGAACTCCATCAACTAATGAGACCAATGTTCATGGTCTAGGAATATATTTACCACAAATAGATTTAGTGATTATCAAACATCGTTCCTTCATTTCCGCGGTTAGCCAACCTCAACAAGTATTTATTGCCTCATATACTTTTCTGCTGTGAACATACACCTTAAATGGCTCAGTCCTGATTTCTAGGCTTGCTTTAAAATGCCTGAATGGAAGAGAGTGCGTCTTGCTTCACTTATGTGAGAAGGCAGTGCCTGTACCCTGGCAGTTGGGAGCAGGACATGAACTCAGCAATACTTCAGTGAATGAGACTCCCCTGGAAAGGGAAAGATTCACAAATTCTCATATCTGTGAACATGTGGCACTAGGGTTGGCTTACAAACGTTCTTTCTAATGTTTACACAAACATTCACATCTAAGGATACCAAATGCTTCTGAGCAAAGAGAGGAAGCATGGCTGATTTCAACAACATCAACAACTGATAAATTGATTTTTTTCTAAAAGTAAATAAAACTGGGATTTGTCCTTTAATTACCTGTTTTATCCCTATCCCAGTAGCCTCCTACGTAACATTTTCTGGTTATATTTCATAAATATAGTTCTTGGTAACAGCAATACATTTGTGGTTGTAGCGTATTATCCCACAAACAGATGAACTTGAAAAAATAAGTTATGAAATTATGAAAGAGGTGAAGGTTGAGTCTTTCATCTCTTCCTTGGGGGGTTATCCTGTTCTTGTTTGCCGCCTTGCTTCTTTGAGATTCAGACCAAATATGGTTTTCTCTGAAGAGTTTTACCTGTAGAGGCCTTTCTCAGAAGACTCTGTGGCTGTGAAAAGACCTTCAGTCAAAGAAATGTTACATTACTCCCAAGCCTTTGTTTGAAGCCTTCCTACAGAGCAGCATGTGTACCTTAACATAGTTATCTAAAAACAAAAGTTCAATTTGGGTCTGTTGAATGGGTGGATATTTGTCTGATTGACCAAAAAGATGACTCACTGTGGTAACAGGAACATGTTTTCCAGGCACAATAGGGCATGCATGAAGTCGCAGGGGCCTTGACTGTAAAGATCAGTATAGAATATCAAGCCAGCCAAACCCCAGCATGGATAGCAGAGGGCCTCACGAGTCTCAACAATAGCTGAAGGGCTACTGGGTGATAGTTGATTGAGGAGGGAGAGGAGGTTTCTTTGCATGCAGCCCCTGATGCTGCTTATGCTCCAGCGGAAGGCTCTCCATGCACATACATATAAGCAGCATGAAGGGGCTCCGTGAGTTTAAAAACATCATGAAATTTGGAGGAGAAATGGTGAGAGGAGGAATCACAGAAGTATCAGGAGGGAGTAGGGAATGGATTTGATTAAAACATTATATTCTTTCATGAATTTCTCAAAAAAATATATTAAACAAAAAGAACAAAAGAGGGTGAGTTAGAAAGAACAAATAAAATAGAAAAGAAATAGAGACAGAATTGCTTAAATGTACTTTTGCTTTTTTACTACATGATCATACCTAGTCTCTATTTAAGAATATAAACTATAGTTTACTATTTTACCAAGATGTTCAAAATATTTAAAACATCTCTGTCTGTCCTCAGAACAACCAGCTGGCCTTCCACATTGTTGAAGATGGGACTTGTCAATATCCCTTCTGCAATTTTTCATTTCAGGCATTACATATGAGAATATAATGTCCTCTTTGCTCTCCAGGTGGTCTGCCTGGTAGTCATCTTCACTTGGCATATCACTGACCATTGGTGTCTGCACTGCTTCCTCTCTGTCAGTCTGGCGACTCTTCTATTCCATGCATGGTTGAGGAATGCCTTAGAATATTTTATGTATTTCTCTCCATGCCTGGCACTGTGCTTTACATATAAAGTTCTACTCAGTTTACTCAAATACATTGCACAGAATATGAATCTGGTATATTTCTAAGTCTCTCCCTTCTTGTCTTAACCATATTCCCTTAACCTTGAGCAGTTTTAACGTAAGAAAAATATACAGAAATCCAAGAAATTTGCTTTCAGATAGATTCCTTTGCTATTCTCCAGATGTGTGAGTCTAAGAAAAAAAATTTCTCTCCTATGTTTACCATATGCTCTTCATTTATATGCCTGAGAAAGGAACAGACATAACTTCCAGACATTCCCATAAGCATCATGTACATAGAAAATCTGGATCCAGCAGTTATTTATTCATGAAGAGACTGCCTCACTTCTCTGAATGACAGTACACCACATGGACAATATTAAAACACATAGGGCATAGTGACATAAAAGAAATTAGTCTAAGAAGGGAAATTGAGAATGATTGGACATGAGATTTCCTGGAATATTTAAATGTGGCAATACCACTCTGTAAACACACAAAGAGTCACATTTGCATTCTAAAATAGATTTACATTTTAACATGGAAAATATAACTATAAAAATATCTTAACTAAATATACAAAGATAATACAAGAATTTAAATATGGTTTATATGAGTTTAAAATTCCAGTTATTATCTATTGCCCTACTACTGGATACTATAAAAATGAGGAGATCTTCTGGTTTCAGTAATTATATTAAATGCTAAAATTCTTTTTCCTAGAAAATCCTTGATAATGATGTGGAGTTAGAAACCTAACAATTTACACAAAACAATTGCCTTTGCCATTTTTGTTTTGTTGCTTGTCTTTGATAGACAAGTCAATTAAATGATTGCTCGTGTCAATTTGACTTAAGAGTTATCCATTGCCTATGGTTAAAAACAACAAAACAAACAAATAACCATGTCCAAATTTTACAAAAATGGAAACATCTCATCCTGTCTAGAAATAGCTATTTCCCTCTTTCTATCCCCATAAATGTCTTCTTTTATTTATGGGAAGTGGAAGGGAAGCTTAATGATCAATCCTCTCCTTAATAAATGCTCAACATTTTACAGGAAACCTACACACTTTATGAGCTCAGGTAAGCTCTTTGATATAAAACGAACAGTAAAAAATGGAATCAGTCTAGAGAACAGTAGATGACTAGAAAATGACAATATGGTACAGAATGAGATTTTTGTGTTTCCATGTTGTTTTCAATATCGATTATTTCAGTGAAAATTGCACATTGGGGTTTTATTTAGTTGTAAAATGTTAAATTGTGAAATTAGCAGGAAAATGGAAATTGGAAAATATTAAATTATTTAACCCAGACTTAGAAAGAGAAATTTGCATATTCTTTCTCATATGTAGGTTTTTGCTTTTGTTTTGGGCATCTATATATACATGTAAGTATGGGTATGGGCTCAGATCATGAAATAAATAAATAAAGGGAGCATGAAAAAGCAAAATGAGATTTTAAAGATAGGAGAGAAAAGGTTAATAGAATTCATGTGACATTTATCATGGTCTCCTATTCCTTGTTCTCCCTCTCTGTTCTTGATCCAGCTGGGGTCTCCCGCTCCCCCAAGCTCTCTTTCCCTCGACCCTTGCCCTTCATTTCCCCCACTTATGTCCAGGCTGTTCATGAAGACCTCATCCTTTTCTCCATCATTGGGCGATCCCCATGAAAAGGGGACAAATGAGTGTTTTAGTGGGAGAGAATGTGGAGAAAGGTGTAGAATGAGATCCAACAAAAACAATGTATAAAAGTGCAAAAATGAAACCCTTTAATTTATGCTAAATGAAGGCAAAAATTATTGGAAACATTTTTAACATTGTCTTGCAAGTATCAATATATTTCTGTGTATTAAATGCATGGTTAAAATAAACTCACTGTAAGGGTGACTAATTCCTAATCCACACTTTTAAAAAGAAAGAAAATTGATAAATGGAGCTGGTTATAATTTTAAGTGAAAAAAAAAACAGACTTAGACAGTATCATATGTTTTCTACCATATGCACAATATGAATATAACTTGAAAGTAAAAAGGATTAAAAGGGAATATGGAAGAAGATAACATTTAAAGGGAAATATGGAGAGAATGTGCTGAAAAATTCTTCCAAGTTTTTCCAGTATTGAGGCCTCTGAGGAGTTATCTACCCCCCCATACATATATATATATATTATATATATATATAATGGTTAATACATATGTGTGTGTGTTTGTGTGTGTGTGTGTGTGTGGGTGTGTGTGAAAGGTTACATAGTCATAAATGTGAGACTGGGAGTTACACAGGAAGAATTGAAAAAGAAAAGGGAGGGATGGAAATGATAGATATACAGGACTAGGTTTGCAGACAAATGGATGGATCTAGAGAAAATCCTCCTGAGTGAGGTAACCCAGACTCAGAAGGACAAACATGGTATGTACTCACTCATCGGAGGATACTAGATGTGGAGCAAGGACGACTGTACCTACTCACATCACCAGGGAGGCTACCTGGAAAACAGGACCCCAAGAAAGACATGGGGATCGCCCAATGACAGAGAAAAGGATGAGATCTTCATGAACAGCCTGGACATAAGTGGGGGAAAAAAGGATGAGATCTTCATGAACAGCCTGGACATAAGTGGGGGAAATGAAGGGCTAGGGTCGAGGGAAAGAGAGCTTGGGAGAGCGGGAGACCCCAGCTGGATCAAGAACAGAGAGGGAGAACAAGGAATAGGAGACCATGATAAATGAAGACCACATGAGAATAGGAAGAAGCAAAGTGCTAGAGAGGCCCACAGAAATCCACAAAGATACCCCCACAATAGACTACTGGCAATGGTTGAGAGACAGCCCGAACTGACCCACTCTGTGCTCATTGCATGAGTTGGCTGTTTGAAACCTGGGGCTTATGCAGGGTCGCTTGGCTCGGCCTGGGAGGAGGAGACTGGCCTGGACTGAGTCTACCAGGTTGATCTCAGTCCTCGGGGGAGGCTTTGCCCTGGAAGAGGTGGGAATGGGGGGTGGGCTGGGGGGAAGGGGAGGGGGGCGGGAGGGGAGAGAACAAGGGAATCCTTGGCTGTTATGTAGAACTGAATGGTATTGTAAAATAAAATAAAATAAAATAAAAATAAAAAAATCTAAAATAATTAAAACTAGTTAAATAAATAAGTTGAAAAAAAATAATGTAAATAAGCCTTGCAAATTTTTCTCTTCAGTGCTAAATTAAAATCTTTAAGAAAGAATTCCTCCAGAGGAATTAAGAAGAAATAATGGCTTGATCTGCGGATGTTTGTGATGAAAAGTGTTTGTGCTCCTGTGTGAGAACAGGCTGCATTCTACATATTAAGTTGTACCTTACAGTAATGGATGGAGAGATTTTCAGGCTGCATGCTTCAGACTTGCTGAGTATGAGCAGAACACTATCAGAGTTGTGAAGCCTTTGGAAAGGTTAAACGCAAGAACCTGAAGGGCTTTCAAAGAGGAAGAAAATCTGTTTTCAAGGAGAGTTAGAACTACCAGACTGGGAGAGTCTGCCTCTGCAGATTCTTCTTCTTGCTTTGAAAGAAAATCCATAGAAGGCAGATGAACTGTCAAAGATTCCCAGAGCTTGAGGTGAGTTGGGTTTATTCTGTATCGTTCTGCTATTTTCATTATTTAACAAAGGATACTCTACCACACTGCTCACTTACTTCTCCTTGTCAGCAGACACATGAATTTGGAAAATCTTTATTCCTATGTTGATGCCATATAAAAGTCTATCTTTTAAAAGAACACATATGGAGGGATCGTTGTCCCTCTGGTGGTGATTAATTGCACAATAGTGTATCCAATAAATTCTAAATGTGTGAAATAAGCTTAAAATGAGGTAACTGGATTAATGGCAAAGGAATGAATTTACCATTGCGCACCTACATACATGAACAAGTAAAAGAGACATTGAGTGAAAGGATTACACTATATGGGACCACACCCAGTAAAAATTCACAGAACTCAGGGGTGTTACTCTACAGTGCAGTTTAACTGTACAATCATTGGTTGCTTTCACAGGTTCTAAACACGTCTTCCAGGTATACTAGTGTGTGTAGAATGAAGTTAGAAAAGAATGAGTTAAGAAAGAGCTCAGAATGATTGCATGGCATGGTCTGAGTGTTTGTTTATCTGAATCTGTTTTTAATATGTCTAATGATCTTGATATATATATATATATATATATATATATATATATATATATAATTTTAGGTATTTTGGAGGAGTGGATAAAAATGTCAACAGAATCCGTATTTAAAAGTCCCCTGTTTTTCATTTTTATCCAGGAAATGTGAAGAAATGTTCAACAGGAGACACTTCAGTCTCTTCCTGAATTCACTGTACTTTCATACAACATATCCAATTTCAGAATTTCAGTGGAATCTCATTCTAGAGGACTGGTAAAATAAGTCCACTCTATAACACCTGGTCTACTTAATGCTCACCAAAGGATATAATAGGCAGTAGAATTCAGAAAATGGGGAGAAAAATGTACAGGCTACAGGCTCAAAAATACCTGGGAAATATTGTTGAAATTCAATACAAAATGGCACAATTTATATATCATATTTCAGATATTCCCCTGTGATACATTTTGTATGAACATGATCAAGTATAAAATGGTCAGATGTAATCATTTACAATGTTCAGTGTTAACTTTATATCTTCAATTTTGGTAGGGAGAGTCTGAATTATGAGTCATTTATTCAATGGCAGTTATATTTAAAGATAAAAACCTACGAAGTAAACTTCACTATAACTTATATCTAAAACCCTAATAACATTTTTATTCTTCTATCCTAAAGATGGAGAATTTTAGGTTAATAAATTTGCATAATGCACCTACACTGAGGGTAATAGAATTACAGAGTAGTTTGATCAACTTCTACCTTGGTAGATAAAGTTTTCACATATATACATACATATATAGATAGATAGATAGATAGATAGATAGATAGATAGATAGATAGAGAGAGATAGAGAGATGCACTTAAAAAGTGGGGTGCTTTTCTTGTACAGAATTTGGTCTTAAGAAGTTGATTTAAGGATCTCTGGTTCCTTTTCCCAGAGGAATAGCTTTTATTCTCAAAGCTATTACTTCTCCGTGAAAATATTTAACTGGCTCCTTTCCATGTCATCTATGACCTTGTGTGGACTTTAGTGACTCCAGAAATGTGGTATGGTAAAATGATCCCTGTTGATTTACATAGAGGTTCCTTCCTTGGATCAGAAAGCAGGAAAATAAACACCTCAGAAGAAATAGTGCAGAAATCAGGCCAGCCTCTGTTCACTTACTCTCATCTCTCTGACCTCTAAAAGTTGCAGCACAAAGAAGGGGTAAGTTATTAGAGGCAGCACCATGACCCAGAAAATAAATCTGCAAGGTCTTTGCTGACCATTGCCTATTCTCACCCACCATGGAGCCTGCCAATCATAAAAATATTTCATGATCCGAGCCCATCCATTTCTGAAACGATGATGAATGGGCTTGCTTCAACAAGAAGATGAAAGCTGTGGAAAAATTTTGATGTTGATGTCTACTAGATGGAGCAGAAATAATTAATGTTCCTTTATGGCAGCATGATTTATCAGGGATGACATAGCATTAGGGCCCCTGTGAACTAGGTGGTAACTGCTACTTTGCCAAATTTTTTGACAACTAAATTTGAAGCAACCTAAGGAACCTAGTGAATGATCCCAACTACCTGATTAATAATACCATTTGTATATTAAATGACAGTGAGACATCATTTATTAACTTGATCCCTATGCTTTGAGCATCTTTACAAGGATATGAAAAAAAGTAAAGATAGTTCATATATGAAAACTGTACAGTATTTTTAAATTATTGGTTGGAACATTTCAGGATTTGAAAATGTGTTCAATAAAGATTGGAATACATTAACCTTACTTAATATGCAAAATAATTACTGAAAGGAAACTAGTTTTTAAATGTAGCAACAGTAATACCAAATAACCTCACACTTGCTCTTCCTGAGTGTCGGTATGGACACTTGTGCGATATTTCTATTGATCTCATTTCCTGTGTGATAATAGAATGGAAAACTAAGCATGAACATTTTCTCCAATTCTCAGTTTAAAATTCTCTTAGAGTAATTAATTGTCATGGGTTTGTGATTGACACAATTTTACTCCTCATCTTAATTGTTTTCCAAAATGATTGGGATTTTCTGAAAGCCAATAAAACAGGGGCTATCAAAAATTATGTAGTAGATTTTAAATCAAAGACATTCTTGGAAAGTTAAAGTCTCAACATTCAGAAGTATTAATAAAAGGCACTGAAACTGATGTATCCTATTAGTCTTAAGCTTTGCATCTGCCTATATATAAAATTATTGTATTTAAACAGGAGCATGCTACCTACCTTCTGTCTGCCCTCACCAATGAAATCCAAAGAGTCTTAAATAAATGGTCATTTTAAATTAATTTAAAATTATTGGACAACCTGATATGTGCTTTTTATTTCTACCTCACTTAGTTTTTCAAAACATGAAAATAACAATAAATAAAACTTTCCTTCAAAAAATTTATTTTTAGATGATAATGTAAAAGGAATGTTAACATTTCAATTCTCTAAAATTAGAGAAATGTTGTTAAAATTTTAAATTTCTCAGTTAATAATTATAGTAATGTAGGAATTATCACAGACTAAAAAACTTAAATGAAATGGAGGATCTGGGCTTCAATTATATTTCTGTTATATAGGTTTTTATGTTATACATAGATACCAGTATCTTCTAAATTACCTACAGTCCTTAAAATATGCCTGAGTTTTATACTGTGGTCAGAGAGAAAATGATTGAAGCCCTTCAAGATTTCCATTATCAGCAAATTTGGGATTCACCTCTATTCTTTACAAAGAATTTAGAATGAATTCTTTGAAGAAAAATATTTCTTTCTGCACATCAGCATAGCTATGTTATTCTAAACTGCTTTATTTTTTAATACTAACTACTTTTGACAGTATAGGGCTCTTCGTGGTTTTTTGTATTTCAGTCTTCATGTGAGGCAATCCCAGCATTAACCCAGACACTTGTGGCCTATTTATGAAGATCTTAATGATAGGAGCTCGAGCTTATCATTTAAAGCCTCCTGTTTATCACCCATACACCACAGTGACTTTTGTCAGAGGGGCATATTTAAGTGAGGTGCTCTGTCTTCACTTTCTCTGACTGGCAACATCGTGATTTCAGTCATGTGTGAAGCATTTTTAAATCCAATTATTCTTACAACCAGTTAGGAGAAAGGGTCATTATTCTAGCTCATTAGCTGTTTAATTGGTAGGCATAACAGCGAATCTTTGTTTTGATTCCCTGATTCTGATATGCAGCACTATTGGGAAAGGGAGGAGTGTAATATCATGATTCTGAGTGCCATGAACAAAATGAACATGTCTCTGTTTCATTTTAGGAATGATATTACATTTTTAAAATATTTTTTTCAATGGTTGAATCACATAACTTGTACAGTTGAGACTCAATATTACAAATGAATTATTTTCAGAGCATCATAGCAAAAAAATCATGCATTGAGTACATGGGTGTATATAGGCACATGAAACAATGACCACAAGAAAATGACTTGCAATAAAAAGAAGTGTATTAAATAAAAAATGAAAAAGTACTCATACTACAAAAAAATTAAATACATATCCCACAGCAGTACTTTTAGTTATTAGAACACACACACACACACACACACACACACACACACACGCACAAACACACACTCATATACACCCCTCTATGTTATAAAGAGAAATTTTAATCACTGAGAGAATCACTACCAAATTTCTGGACTATGCTTTGTAGAGTAGAAAAAACACTAACTTAGCAAAAATCATAAATGTAGATCCTGTATCAGAAGGACAATCTCTTGAAATATCAAATTAATAGAAAATTCAGTCATCAAGCAATTTTGCCAGTTGTTGTGATATAGGAAGGAATTGGAGACTATTATACTAAGTGAAAAGAGCTACAGACAGACATGTGTTCGTGTATATATTTATTCTAAATAAGTGAACTCAGAAATCTGTGAAATGATGTTGACTTTCAAAATCTGCGTGCATTCGTTATTTTTATTTTGAAGGGTTTTTTTTTTTTACTTAGTTTAAAAAAATATTATTCATTTTTCTTTGCTGTGAAAAAATCACAACTAAGCCAAGGTATAGAAAAAACAAAAAGGTGATTAAAATCCATTACAGGTGAAGAGAAGTAGCAGGCTGCAGGCAGACACGATGGCTGGAGCAGCTGCTGAGAGCTTGCATCTTGAGCCACAAACAGGAAGCTGAGCTAATGGTGCCAGTCTTTGAAACCTCAAAACCTGCCCCAACTGGCATACAACCTCCAGTATTCATCTCCACAATTCTTAATCTTCCTTACACACCCACCTCCTGTGGACCACGTGTTCAAATTATTGAGGGTTTTCTCCTTCAATTCACAACATTGGGACTTGGGGCAAACAGGAAGACGATAATCCCATGATTCCTTGTGAACCTCAGGTAGCGGTCATTATAAATTTGAGTCCTACTCTCAGCCACGTACTCAGCCAAGCATTGTGCCACAGTCTTGCATCCATTACCTACCAATGCTGAATGAAAACACTGTAAACTTACAGTTTTATCATTCCACCATTCTACAGATCAGAAACCTGACATGCACTTTACTGTTCTAAGATCAAGGAGCCAGGGAGCATCACCTCTCTGGCAGCCCCAGTGAGATTGATCTTTCCCTGTATTTCCCAGGTTTTAAAGCTTGCAATTTTGCCTTGTGATCCATCTTCAACACCAAAAATGCAGATTCCTTTCCATTTTGCATCCTCCTGACCTCCTCTGCAGAGACATCTCCTTTTGACTTTCCTGTTTTGCTTGTGCCTATTAAGTTCAACTGTGAGTCAAGTAAGGCCTAGGTATGGACTAGGACTTCAGGACTTCCTGAATCATGATGACTCAGGAAATGTCGCCATGTTAAGGTCACATGATGAGCAATCCTGTTCCTCTCCTACCTTCTTCCTTTATTTTCCACTGCACATTTAAAGTTACAGGGATTTGTTTGTACCCATGTTGGTAGCAGTGATGGTGGCATTATTTGGCCCTTTGTACTCTACTCTTTGACATCTGGAAATTCACATCCCTCCCCAAATATAACGTTTCAATCAAATTTCAAAGCTGCTGCACCTTCAACCCATACAACAGTCCCCAAATCTTACCCAAATTTAACTAACACAAAGCACCTAGGTGTCCTCACTGGTATATCTTAATTGGGTATGTGTGAGGCTCAGAAAATGAGCCATTCTAAAATAAAATTTCTCTCCATGTGCGAGGTCATATATTATACTGGATACTACTAAGAATTAAAAGATCTTCTAGTTTAAATGTGGAGAATGGGGCTTTTATGAGCTTTGTATGTGAGTGTAAATTAGGATAGCCATTATGTAACATTATGTGAGGTTCCTCAGGAATCTTAAATTATATTTACCATGTCATCCCAATTTCCCCCCAACAATAAGTAATCAATATTTCAAAGAGATATTTTGCACTCTGATGCCCATGCTAACACTGTTTAAAATAGTCAAGTTATGGAATCAACTTAGTATACAGACAAATTAGTGAAGAAGTTATGTCATGTACATATACTGGAATGTCCACAAGCCTAAAAAATAAAATAAAACTGTGTTGTACAAGACAATATGGATTGAGTAGGAAAACATTATACAAAGTAAAATAAGGGCAAACAGAAGGACAAAAATTTGATTTTCTTGCCTATATTTGGATTACAACACCCTTAAGTTCAGAAGAGCATAAGATTTTGGTTCTTGGAGGTGGAAGATCAACAAGCATGAGGAGATGATAATCAAGGGGAACAAACACTCAATTTGACACAGAAATATGTGTGAATTTTTTTCAAAATCTGTCATGCAACACGCTGACTTTGGCTGATGACGCATTGTTATCCATTCAGTATTCTGTGAAGATAGCTCTTGCTATTCTTGTCATGAAACGTGCTTAGTGTTTAAGATAATGGACACGTTGCTTGACTTGGCAAGGGAATCCATTTCATATTAAAATCATATTACATTGTACATGAAAAATATGTTTAACTGTAGCTTTTCAATGCATATTAAAGAAAAAACACCATGCCTTCTATTGGCTCTGATGAACAGTCTGTTATGCTCTCCTACGGGGTCTAGAGGTTGTCCACATTGCTTGTCTCTTGAATGGCTCTCATCTTACAAGCCAGCAGAGATGGGTCGACTTTTTCACATCCCATCACGACAACCTGCTCTGTATTCCTATTTGGCTCTCCTCTTTTCCTTCTTCTTCCACTTTCAAGGATATATTTTACAACCCTAGGAACACCTAAATAAATAAGTATAATTTCTTCATCTCAAAGTCATCAACCCAACCACCTGCAGTTTTCTGTGCCAAGTCAGGTTACACATATATTACAAATGTCCCAGGACACAGACACCTTTGTGCAATTCTGTGCTTCCTTTCTTTACTGCAAACAACCAAGACACCTTTATAATAAATGATCTAACTTATTATGTGCTGGTGATTCAATTTAATCAGAAACTAAATTATTAAAATTCAACATTTTTCCACTTTATTATGTGCTTATCTTCACTTGAGAACACACATTCTTTGAAAATGTTATGAAATATAGACTGAAAAATCTACCACATACTTCAAATTGAAAACTAAAAAAGCCAAGTGGGAACCCCCCTCAGCTGCCATCCATTCACCCTGTCACAAAGGCACTGATGCCTTGGGAACTGATTCCTTGTCTGAGATTTCAATCTGATTTGCATTTTCTCTTTGATGACCTGTATTATTTTTATTAAGGCTGTAATATTCAATCTGGAAGAGCAAAATAAAATCCAAGCGTGTCTTTGTCCTGTAGCCTTGCCTTCTCCATAACACTGACATCTGAAATGACCCGCAGATAAACCTTTTCAAACCATCACACCTTTTGCAAATGTACATATAAATGGAAATGTTCTGTGCTTACTTTCAGTGAGACTTAATACAGACAGGTTTAGTTATATGTTTTTCTCTTTCTGACTTAAAAATATTTAGACTATTTAAGAACAAATGTGCATTTAACTAGTCATCACTGTGATCTCTGCACATATTACTGGACCTCCTGAAGGGAAGAGGAAAGACATGAAATGAATGGACATGGGAGCCTTGTGCTTATTAGCAGGCTGGGAGCTGATCCTTAAAGACTGTATTTAGGATAATGGTTCACACTTTTAACTGATCATTAGCCTCTCAGGGGAAGACTTTTAAGATTTTATTTTAAAGTACTTCCTCTAGGAAGGATGAAAGAGAATTTCCAAAGTTCGGTTCCCTGTGCAAATTACTAAATGTGGTGAATTCATTATGTTTATCATGGAATTTCCTTTAAAATAGTACATATCTGCCACTCACATGGAAGATAAAATATTTGCATTTTCTTTTACAAGTCCTATTTTAGTCTTGGGCCTTTTTAATTGAATAGATTGGAAGAACATGGTCCTATCAACTATACATAAAATTTGGACTGTTGACCCAGTTTCCATACATTCCCACTGGTCTACTTATAGGTGAAACCCTGTGTGTCAGTTGGTAAGGCAGGTGTATTTCTCACCAGGGCCTTGTCCATTTTAGTAGCTGGCTGATAATTTTACCAGAACTACAGTAGATACTTCTTCCTCTTTGCCATTGGATTATTGGTATTTCAATATTATCTATCTGTCTATCTATCTATCTCTTATCCTGTGTGTGTGTGTGTGTGTGTGTGAGAGAGAGAGAGAGAGAGAGAGAGAGAGAGAGAGAGAGAGAGAGAATAGTAAGTACCATACTCTACTCGTTCTATGATAGCACTACCCAAAACAGAACTGTGCTATTACTGACTACAGAAGATCTGCAAAGAATTGAATGATTCCACCTCATTCAGAAACAAGCCTTTTTATTCCTGTAAGTAGGCCAATCATCTCTCAACAATTATATTCTTCCTTTGTGTTTAAAATTTGCTTCAACTATTTATATTTCTTCCTCTCCCTTTGCAGCTATAAGTCTTATAGAAGTTATAATACAATTCTTTTCTATTAAAATGCCTGAAAAAAGTTTGTTGTGGAAAAATGCTTTCAAAATAAAAATGTTAATAAGGAAACCATATCATCTGTAGTTCTTTTTTTGTTTTTTTTTCATCTTTCATTCCTTCTCTTACATTATGTTTTTAACTCATCAGGCTAAAATCAGGATGCAATGCCTAATGCAGTCAGTTACGTGAGCTTTGTGGCGAGGGTGTATGCTAACAAAATTGTTTAATGTATTCTATGGTTTCCAATATTATTGAAGCCAATCTTGACCAAATCATGTTGTGGTAAAAGAGCAGCTTCAGCCAAAGAGATCAAATGAGAACTTCGCATTTATAAACCCTTCTCCTGTGGTAGAGTCCTTGACAGTATAGCCCTCTTGATTACAGCTTAGAATTGAGAACTTTATGAGCACAGCACTTATGGACATATGTCACGACTCAGGAGCATGGATGGTGTGTCTGCCTTTGACAGAAAGGCCTGTGAGCGACTCTTCCAGAGACCCCTACTTACTTTTCAGACCCCAGCTCCATTCCCTGTGGCCTGAATATAAGGAAATGTTGCTATCTTCTTACCTCCTTACAGTGGTATTTAGTTGTGTGTGCCATGATTTGCTCATTCGTTATTTTTGTCTAATCTTTACAAATTTAATTCTTTAAATGCAGATTCATAAATGATACTATGGCTCTTGATTAAAACAAATATACAAAGAATGCTTTAAATACAGAAAAAAATAAAGCTCTTTTCATTTTGGACACTTGGAAATGATCTGTATATGGAAGCTTGCCCTTCCAAGTGTGCAAGGCTGAAAAACAACAGAAGCCTTTGATGGGTGAAGAGTACTACATGATTGAATATGTGCATGTAGCTAAATTTATATGTTTAAAAAGATTAGTGTTGTGGCAATCATGACTATTTCTTTTTGCTAATCAACATGTTTGTTTTACAGTGCTTTATAAAACAATTTGTGCAGTAATTAAATGTCTAACAGGGAGTTTATGACTGTTTGCTGAACACAAATGTAGTTTAGATTTATAGTTTAGAGTTATTAAGTGAGCCATCATAATTTAATGTTTGAAATAAAACAAATTACAGACTTCCCCTTAGCTTTGCATGAGGCTCATATCAAAATGGAATTTATTTACTTCAAATGTAACAGACTCTATGTTCCCAACAACTCTTCTGCAAACAAATCAATAAAGCGCCTTTTTTCATGAAGGTTTGTTCTTTGTGAGCAAGTGGAAATGAAGGGCTGTGCTGGTTTCTTCTATGGAGGGAGGAGATTGGTGGAATCAATTCTTAGTAACACCACACAGTTCGCTGGATATCACGCATGATTACTCAGGAAAGGATAGTTCATTTTCTGTTCCACAAATGATGAAACTTAGAAGCTAAATAACTTTTTGTCATCTTCTTGTTCTTCAAAGTAAATGGCAAAGAATGAATTTAACAAAAAATATTTATTTCTTCTCACCAACTGATTCACATGTTTTCTTTTGTTGGGATAACTTGATGTCCACAAGCATAAAAATCCACCCAGCACCTCTGCCTCATTCTATAATGCTCAATATTCACAAGAAACTTGGGTGTTAAGAGTTGAGTAGCCATGCATGGAACCTCTAATTAATAGATATGGTGCATCTTGCTTATGTAGGAGAAAGAGAGAGGGGCCGGGTATGGAAAAGATAATAAAAAAAAGTGAAGGGGAGGTAATGAGACAACAGGAAGGAAAGATGAAAAAAAAAAACAAAGAAAATTAAGAAGAAATCACCTTCAAGGACCTAGTTAGTTCATGAAAAAATACTCATATTTTGAAGGAAACCTCAATCCCCCCAAATCCTCCAATATTAGTCAATTTTGGTATTGACTGAATCACTTCTATCCATTTTTATTTGGCACCAGGAAAATGATCATTTCCCACAAGAAGTATCAAAATTCACAGAAAACATCCAATGAAAAACACTTGAAGGAATGATAGCATTTGAAAAGAATTCATACATTCCATGCACCGTATTGTCTTTTAGGCATAGCATTTCCTCTGATATCTTCCCAGGCTCTGTGACATGAATCTTTGCATGGGATTTCTTGTCCTCTTACACATTCTGTCTCTTGAGCTACCAAATTACCTTCATAGAAAAGTAAACTGAGATGGAAGAATGATGATTTAATTACCCAGTGCCGTGGAGTTGGTCAAGAATAAACTGAGGTTTCTGGGATATCTGATCTCATGCTGTGGCTCAAGTGGTGAGTGATGGGCAGTAGAGGAAACTACATGGGAAAAGAAGATGGCTTTTCTTCAAGCAAATTGATGTCTACTGCTTTTATACAAATTCAGGAACTGTAATTTTTTAAAACTCCTGAATTTTAATTAGTGTTGTCATTTTAAATTTTTAAACAGTCAGCCACTAAAAATGTCAGACATAATTAGCTCAAAATTATTTGTTACTTTTTTCTTTATAATTTTTTAATTTATTTATTAAATTTATTTTACATATCAACCACGGATTCTCTTGTTCTCTTGTTCTCCCCCCCCCCCCCCCCCCCCCCGCCTTCCCCCCAGCCCACTCCCCATTCCCATCTCCTCCAGGGCAAAGATTTCCCTGAGAATTGAGTTCAACTTGGTAGATTCAGTCCAGGCAGGTTCAGTCTCCTCCTCCCAGGCTGAGCCAAGTGTCCCTGTATAAGCCCCAGGTTCCAAATAGCCAGCTCATGCACTGAGGACAGGTCCCGGCCCCACTGCCTGGATGCCTCCCAAACAGATCAAGCTAATCAACTGTGTTACTTATCCAGAGGGCCTGATCCAGTTGGGGGCTCCTAGGCTATTGGTTCATAGTTCATGTGTTTCCTTTCGTTTGGATATTTGTCCCTGTGCTTTTTCAAACTGCTACTCACAACTCCAGGGAGGCTACCTAGAAAACAGGACCCCAAGAAAGACACAGGGATCGCCCAATGACAGAGAAATGGATGAGATCTACATGAAAACATGGACGTGAGTGGGGGTAATGAAGGGCAAGGGTTGAGGGAAAGAGAGCTTAGGGGAGCGGGAGATCCCAGCTGGATCAAGAACAGAGAGGGAGAACAAGGAATAAAAGACCATGATAAATGAAGACCACATGGGAATAGGAAGAAGCAAAATGCTAGAGAGGTCCACAGAAATCCACAAAGATACCTCCACAATAGACTACTGGCAATGGTCGAGAGACAACTGGAACTGACCCACTCTGGCAATAGGATAGCCAAACATCCTAATTGTCATGCTAGAAACCCCATCCAATGACTGAGGGAACCGGATGCAGAGATCCACACCCAGGCTCCAGGTGGAGCTCCAGGAGTCCAATTGGTGAGAAAGAGGAGGGTTTGCATGAGCAAGAATTGTTGAAACCAAGGTTGGAAAAAGCACAGGTACTTTTTTTTTTTTAATGGAACAGTTTAGATTTTTCTCCAATTTCTAACATAAACATTTTTGATATAATTTTTCAATTTTCCTAAGCAAATTCCTTGATCAATAGTCGATAAAAGTATCCATACTTAGCTTACTGCCTTTTATCTGATCCATGACCTAAAAACAGACTTATAGTTTGAAATGGTTGAACAGTGCTTAACAGTATGTGCAAACTTTATGAAATTCAATTTTTGATTCAAATTTAATGATGCAAATTCAAATCCCTTATGCAATGCATATGGCTGCTTTCAGGCCACAATGTTGGAAAGAGCTGAGGAACTGGGACACAGCCTATGGAAGGATATGCCCTGGCTCCTTACACAGAACCTTTGCTGACCTTGCCTAGGACACTTTTTTCCATTCCATACAGTAAGTACTTCCATGAGAATTCTGATCCTGGGACACACACTGAGTCATCCTTCTAATCTGCAATTTTCTCTAACTGCATGATCAGCACTGGGTGAAGTTACAACCTACCATCCAGTATGTGAATTAGTCCAGGTGTTTCATAATGAAACACCCACTGCAAATTTTCTTATTCACTGTACTTCCCCCACTCACAATACGGTCTTTATAAGAACAAGTTTATTTTGCTCACCCTCAAATATACTATGTAGACCAACTTGTTATTTAATTTGATGCAATCTACCTGCCTCTGTCTCTCAAATGCTAGAATTACCAGTGTGGAATGTCCTTCCCAAACACATTACACAGTTTTGATCTTGTCACACTTGGCACGGAACACATCAGTGGTCCCTGTTGCCTTTAGGATAAAGTCCAGACTCTATTCACAGTTTCAAATATCTGCACTCTCTCATTTACACTCTCAATTTTGAGTAACTTATGCTCTATTAGAACTTATCTTCCTTAAGAAGACACCACAATATTCTCAATTCCCAAACAAGAAGCCTGACAGATGCTCACTACCTCCTCTACACCTTCGTGACTATAGTGCATGCTCTCAGAATGTCTTTTCTCTTTCCTCATCATCTGCACATATGATCCTGTGGGAGTAAAGCACATGAGTGTCTCATATCAATTCTTCCAATCCCAGTTTTGCTTAACGGTCTGACAGAAAGGGTTTAACTAAATGACTATGTGATGAATGGATCTGAGTGGGTGTCAGACACAGATGTCTGACACATACTGCAGTCAAAACAAATCTTCAAAATCAAAACAAAACTTCTGTTTCTTGATTTATTTCCTTCAGGGGAAAAAAAAGATTGGTGAAGTTATTTGCTGGATTTTCACATTAGTGTCTTTATAATTCTCTAGAAGAGTATGCTATAATGACTGGAAGGCAGACCTCAGTTTGGACTGGAAAGTGTCTTTATTCCTAAGAAGGTCATTATAAAAGGAGATTCAGGGCATAGTGGTGAATGCCTTTGACCCTAGAACACAGGAGGCAGAGACAGGTGAATACTTGTGAGTTGGAGGCCAGGGAAGCCACAGTTACATTGTGAGACCTTGTCTCAAAAAGCAAAAATCAAAACCAAGCAAAAACAAAGATAATTTCAATATAAGAGCTATGTGTAATTAGTCTGCTATAGCTCATACTATACTAGCATTTGCTGTGACATGTTTTATAAAATAAACATCTATGTGACTATACTTCCATATCAAAATTATCTAATGAAAGTTATAAGCAAAGACCATAATGAAATGAATTATAACCTTAGTAGGATTAGATAAAACATATATGTCAACAGTTTCAACCAAGCAGTAATTCTGCAAAAACTCATAAAAGTTACCTATCAAATGCAAAGAATTGGACAAAAATTATTTAATAAAAAGTCAGATACAATGGGAAGCTTATATTGATTTTTAGATATAATGTGACCTCAGATACAGTGGGAATCTTTCAAAAAATAAGAATTTCTATAAATGTGGGCACATTTGTCATGTCAAAAATCTGATGTCCCAACAACTGGACTTCAATTTGTCCTTCATGCCTTGTTATGACATCAACGCACCTACATAAAAAGCATTGCTTCTTTATATGAGATTGCTTCATACCTTCCCTATTTCTGTTCACCTTTACATCTATCCATCTTTTTTTTCCAGTTCTAGGGATCAAATCTAGATCTTGGTGAGAGCAAGGAAAACACTCTCCTACTGATCTATGTCTTCAGTGTCCATCTGGTATCTATGAAATTTAGTAACAGTTCTGTTATAAGTAATGCATTCCAATTGTTTTGTCATTCTTACACATTGTGTGTCTCCTTTGTGCTGGCAAAGCCATCATGATTGGTTCATTTTCTATCACCACGTACTTATAACCATCTTGTGATCTAACTTATCGTCCCACCATTCTGTTTAAGTGTCTCTCCTCAAATTCAGCAGTAAATTAACAGTGGGTAAATTTAGTTACCCCTTCTTGATCATCTGATTCTCCTCACCTTTAAAATGACCTCTGCTATCCTGACTTATGGCTTCCTACCTGCCTGCTTTGTTTCATTGGGCTTCTTTCCTGGGTTTCCTTCATTACTTTCAGCCCTACCGTGCTGCTAATTCTAAAACTCCATTAATTTTCTCTCCTTTTTCTCCAGATGAAGGAACAAATGTGTTGGCTGGCCATGGTCCTTTTAGATGATTTGCAAATCTTTTCTGTGGCTCCTGTCTATTTGCCTCCAATGTCTGTGCAACTGCGGTGGAAACACTGCGTTTAGTATGCTTTGGGAGGCAAGCCACTCTTTTCCCTTGGTTCATTCCTGATCATTCTCCTTCTTTCCTCGGCTCAAAGCCCAAGGTTACTTTAGTCTCCTCTCCTCTGCCCCGGAACTACCTATACTCTGTAGAAAGACCAACAATGTTAATCCTCCCTCAAAGTCACAGTTTGCATCTGACACTTTCCAGACTATCCAATGCCATTAAAGTAGTTTAGAACAGTGTTTGTTTCCCAGGCCCCCTGAAATGATCTTCATTATTCTTTCCTCTTGTGATGTATATTATATACCACAGGCACATTAACTTTTCTAAATCTCCTACTGTTGGGACAGTGGCCATTGCACTGAAATACCAACTCCTTCTGCACTGTACTTCAAGAAACTAACATAGCTTCTTCATTACAATAAAATTTAATCAGGGACTATTTTGTATCTCCCCATCTTCATTAACAATAAGCATATGTTATCTTGTATATGCTAAATATTCAATGTTTAATGCAAATTTAATGAATTTTGAGGTGACTCAATTCTGCCATAGAGGACAAGATCAAATGAATAAGGCATAAGGTTAAGAGATACAATCAAAACACATAGGTTACATTAAGCATATTAAACATGAAAAAGCCAATATGAGAAGCAAAGTCAGAATTGGTGCAATGTGTTAACTAATCCAATAAACCCCCTAAGATGTGTCAGAGAAAGACAGAACAAGTACAAATATGATAGAGCAAGACACATTACTTCCAGACAGAAACAGGGGGAGATATAATCAAGATCATGTTGCCCTGTGATTGATATTTTGTCAAATCTCAGTCTGTCTAGTTATATTTGCTGTGGCCCAAATGAAGGAATCTTTAACCAATGACCCACAACATATTCCTCTTTTAGAAAGGCACAGAGCTGCATCAGTCCTGCCACAGGTGTAGAGCATCATCATTTCAGGAAGGCAAAATTCATCTATTCCCCAGATGATGATTTCCATTCCAGAGTAGCTGATATGTTAAGACATTTTCATTTTGGACCTCGAGGTAAGAGTTAAAATTCTGCACTCTCCTTCTTTCTGATAACTTCTCCCTCCTCATTAATCAAAAAGCTTACTAAAACTAAGGATTTACCTTAGGGAAGTTCAGGGCAAAGCAAAAACAGCTTGTCTTTTCAATCACAATCAAAACTCATGAGAATCAACTGGGAGGCCCATAGGGGCTAGACTAAGAAAATTGTCTGAATCAAATTTTTCAGGCTGATTTTCGCCCCTAGGTATTGCTCTGTAGGCTTCAATTAAGGGTTTAATTCTCCACTCGCTGCTGTAAATCATAGCTGGTCACAGAAAGGCATTCTTAACCATAGCCCCCTCCCACATAATCACCCTGAAGCAATAACATTTCACAGCATGGACATAAAGCACTGACAGGTTTTTGCAATAAAATGTGACCTTTACTGTTCAAAAATGTTTTACAATGTCTGGCAAACCATTTACTTAATAGGAAGATATATATTCTTGGGGTGAATTAAAATAGTGTAAACAATTTAATTTTGCTCAAGCTATGAACCACAATATGTTCCAATCAGGAAAATTTACTTGTACATTTAGCTGCATTTAAAGCATAATGTGGAAACATAATTTAAAGTAAAAAAACTATTCATACAAATAATGTATTTCAGGTTTATCTATTGAGAAAGAATTGCTATAGGCTTATAAAAACAGCCACAAATTTGGAATACTTTAATCTTAGTGTTTCCTTCAAGAGCCTTCTCTCCTACCATGAGAACAACAAGAGAGAAAAACCAAAAACACAGACTTTTTCCCCACTGTGTATTTAATTCTTCCATTTCATGCTTTATGAGACATTAGAGTGTGTATTAAAATCATAGAGGGACACATGCTCCAAATCAAAGGAAGACAAAAAAGTGCCCTGGAAAACTCCACAAAATTCGTTTTAAATAGCTCCCTTCTCTTTAAAGTGGAGCAAGGGAACATTCAATAGGAGGGATTTTGTTGAACTTCATCACATGAATACTGATCAAAGGAGTTTGGATATCCCCAAAGACGAGGCTTTGGAGGCTCCCTGTAATGTTTCACTTAATGTGTATAATCAAACCCTCCAAACACATTTTCAAAGCAAAGGGGAATATTATCCGAGCATGAAAATGCCACACAGTACTTCTGGACATTGAGCATTTCTCTAAGTCACATAAATACACACATATAAAATAGCTTTTGAGCATGTCTACGTGACATTGTCTGATAGGTCATCTTGTAACAAAAATCATAGCAAATCTGAAGTGGCACAGAATATAATTTCAGAATTCTATTAATTACTCACCTGTCTAAACCTCATTCACACCTAAATATTTATGAACTGTAGAATGATATGTGACATTATTCTTGGCCTTTCTCCTGGTCTAAGTAAAGTAAAAATAGACAAATTTTTATCATAAAATCATAAATCATTTTGTGTTTACCTACAACAAAACTCTGCTAAATTTGGGCACAGATATTCTTGACATTAATTTTATCTGAGAGTTATTTATAGGCAAATTGGTAGTATTCTGCCACTTTCAGAATTCTAATATCTTCTGAAAATAGAAGAAAGGAAGGGAAAATTTTAGTTCATTTTTGTAATAGTTAATTATTTGAGAAAAACTCTTCCTTATTAAACTCTATGTCCCAGATTCTAGCACAATATTGCAGCAGAATATGTGTTCCATAAATACATATTATGTAATGAACTACTGTTGTAAAAATTCACCTTTCCTTTCAAATATGTGTTTCACTTTTATATTAAGAAAATGAAATTATGTTTATGAAGATAAACTGCATTTTATTGGTAATGGGACCACTGTTCAGATTATAGGATAGTTGTCCATTTTTGCAAAATATTTGCTGGAGATTGTACATAAAGCAGAAGTGCTTTTGACTCACCGGTTCAAAGATTTTTTTTGAAATGCTAAGAGAGAACCAATGATAAAGCCTTCTCTGCAGGAGTGTGTTTGTGAGTGTAGTTTCCTTGGTTCCCTGCTGGATTTCACAAATCTTTCTCTGCAAGGAATTTGTCTTCAACAATGTCTTGTCTATTACATCTGCCCAGAAGGCCTCAGAAATGCTTCATTGCTGGTGGTAGGTCATATATTCTAGAAAAACTGGGTTAGTTTAATGATAAAGCTAAAATATGCTTGCCCGAAAGCTCCTTTACAGAACACATTACTTGAATATTTAAATAATGTAATTATCTAGTGCTTCAAATAATACTTTTAATGGGAAAATCTAACTAGAATTATATAGTGTATTCACTGTGGTTATAACATCACATTTTCTCCTCTGCGTGTTCCACCTATGCAAGCAATGCAAAATATGCTTTATTTTCACAACATAAAATCAAAACATGTCATGAACTTTGCCCAGCATCTCTTGCCCTACTCATCTACTACAGCATCCATATGTGTTATATTCATTACAGATTTAACCTAGTCCTTGGACTGTCTGAAAACTGACTGAAATATACAATTTATCCACCTCTTTTGTTTAGCAAAACTCCATGACAACCAAAATGTCTCTATCATTTTTGTTAGACATTCCCTGGCCTTTGCTTATGGGGAATTTCTTTCTAAGGACTGCCTCCTTTACAGCTTTAAAAGCCTGACTATTCTTCATGCCTCATTTCATGTTAACTACATATAATGTACTCTTTCCTAACAGATGGGTAAAGCAAAGATTGTTGTTTTCAAGAATAATGGCCTAGCATGTTGTTGATATAATCATGTAAAATTTTGAGGTCAGATTTTGGCAAGTGATAATTGTGTGATTCCATGGATTTTTTTCTACATTTTTATTGTGGGGGCATGTGTGCCACAGCAAACTGTGGAGGTCAGAGGATAAGTTGAAAGAATAAGTTCCACCATGTATGTCCAAGGATCCAATTCCAGGCATGGGTGGTGAGCTTCTTTACCCACTGACCTGTCTCACAAGCCATCCATGAAATCATTTTAACTTTTTACTCTTCAGTTTCCTCTCCCCACAAAATAGACACGTTAGTATCTATGAGATAAGGTTGTTTGACCGGGAGAGCTCTCATAGTGAAGACTATCAAAGCCATTGCTGCGTTGTTATGTCTTATATGCATTGCCCGGTGAATGTAAAGCTTTTGCAGCCCCTGCATCATAGAATCTAAACAGTGGTTACAAATATACTGTTTATCATCAGTAGTGCTGTGCCCATACCCAGTACTTTTGTATAGTATCTATATCATGCTAATACAGATGCTGCAGCAACAGAACAAAAAAACTATGAGGCTTATAATCTACAGTCAGCAACCATCAAACACTTCCAAGGCATTTCAAGGAAAACATACAGAGACTGATTGCTTCAAATTCCAAATTAATCCATGCACTACATCCAATACGGAAAATTTTAAATAGTTTATATGATTCTAATACATAATGTCATTACATTAATATTCAGATGTCATGAGGATATGGCAAATATTCATATTTCAGCTGCCCTATTCACAATACAGGAAATATATATAATTCTTTTATCTGAACAATATAGGAACAAATACTTAATTTTTACACATATTTATGCGTCCAATATCTATTATGGGCTTCAGTGATTTTTATCAATTTGAGTTATTATGAATATACTTGTAATATGGAGCTATTCATAGTTTAAATATATATTACAGTTATTGCTGATCAATAAGTCAAAGCATCTTTATTTATCCTGGCATCTCAATCTAAGTTTAGAATTCACAGCCAAGAATTCAAATGCAGCTCACTTCTGTATGTATCTACTATTTAGTAATTTTCCTCAATGCTATAATCAAATTTCACTTATGCTTTAAGTTAATTTCTAAAAATCAAAAGTCCAAATTAGCATATTTTCAAGAAATGTAAATTGGTGAGCTATATTTTCTATAGAAGACAGTAAGGATTAAGAAGTGATGAGGCATTACTAAATAAATTTCAATTTTATTCCTTTCTTTTTTAAATTTTAACATACAAATATTAAAAAAAGATTTAGAATTACACTTTACATTTTGAACAAATCCAGGTGGCTTTTAACTTTATCATGGCCTGTCAAAAAATAAAGGAATCCATAAACAAAAAAATCAACACAAAGTTTCAAAACTAGATCCCTTCATGACTCCATCTAGGAAAACTGGCTGCAGCATGTCCCCTTGATTGTAGCTGTGGTTTTGACAGGAGTGTTAAATCTGTGCTTTCATTTTTGGAAATGTAAGGTGCTATTAAGTGAATACCCTCTCCTGAGTGTGTTCAAGTGTGTTTGGGAACAAGTAATTTCACTATAAATGATCCAATGGGGAAGAAAAGAGGACTGAAACTTAGGATCACGGATTTCTATGTTACTATGGAAACCTTGTTGAAATAATGGAGGTTTTTAATGGATTTTTCTTCACATTGTTGTCTACTCTTTAAAAATGTACGTTTTGTTGGCAATAGGCTCTAGGATATGGAAGTATCAAAAGGGTTGAGTTCTTGAAAAGTCTGTTTGGAAATTAAATTATGAGTGTACAAGTGATTAGTGAAGGCAATCACCATCATCTTAGCCTTCAAGTTCAAAGTTTAAGCTGCAGTGATAGCCTGCTTTCCGGACTTGCAGGATCAGATTCAGGAGAAGAAGAGCCTGACAGCATATCGTCACTGTCTCTATGCTTAGGGAAGAGTCTGCTCCTATTCCTTCTCTTGTCCATTCTGGATCTGATATCAGTCATGTGAGGATCCCAGTCAGTGTTCATATCACAAGTAAAACAGCAATTCCTTTCTGATTGAAACCAGTTATGTAGCACAATTAAACTTTCAAAATGTTTGAGCTTCTTAATACTTTAAATTCTCAGAAAAAATTTCTCAAATGGCAAACTATGGTAGGCTTTTAGAAGGTTACATTTTTTTTTACACAAATACATGCTTTGCTTTCAGGAAAAAAATGCTCAGTGAACATGGAGAAAATCATGAAATCAGGACAGGAATGGGAATAACATTGTAAGAAATATATGATGTATACAGAAAATTAGATATGAGGGAGATGATTATCCAAATTTACTGTAGTCTTACGTTGTATCAGTGGCTAAATGTCCCAGGAGATAGTGTGACCATAAAATTGTCTGTTCCCAACAAGCTCATAGCTCAGTAAAAAGAATAGTGTTCACTAAGCATGCATTTGACCCTGCAAGAGTGACCTGAAAATAGGTAATAAAAGAGAAACTGGTGTAGCCCAAACCAAGGCTTTCAACTTGAGATGGATAACTGAGAACTAGGAATTAGCAAAGACAGACTTATCCATTTTCATTTATTTCTGCTGAGTTTTGTAAAGCTATATAGAAGCATAGAATTTCTGACCCATTGAATGCAGAATCAATGCTGTGACTCAATAGTAGTGTTAATACCATTTTATAAGAAACACCAGGACCCAAAAGACTTCACTAACTCACCCCAGCTATCAAGTGTTAGAATTTAGACTTCAACATAGGACAATCTGGCTCCCGAGTCACATGGTTCAGCTTTGTTCTTAATGTCAACAGTTCTGGATATCAAGCCGGCAATATTCTTACTATCTTTACAGTGAATTTTGAAAATAAACAATATGAACGTGCAAAGTTTTTGTTACTGCTTACTCATTATGTTACTCATAGCTAACGAAATTTCTGAAGAAATAGTTTGGAAATGAATGAGATTTTCAGCACTACAATCCAATCTGTATATCAACAATATCTGAACTGTGGTCCACACAGTGATATATGTGTTTTCACGTGTGAACAAAGCATCATTGAATAAATGCAGAGAATATGAACCATGCTTCTAAAACAAGCTTTGTCTTTTTTTTCCTCACCAAGATGTTAATTTCAAAAACAGATGAAATATTGTAATGAGTACCCACAAAAATATTTATTGTCAAGAAGTAATAAGCATTGACCACAAGGGTTATGAAAATATGGGTAGGGAGCCTCAGTTACTCTAAGATGACACAGAGTGGCAACTGGCTGGAATTGTTTTGCTATAGGAATTAGTGATGTAGACTAACGTCTCAGGTAGTGTGCTGGCTAGTTTTGTGTCAACCTGATACAAGCTAAAGTCATTTGAGAGGAGGGATTCCTCAATTAAGAAATACCACCATAAGATCAGGCTGTAGGGTAGTGTGTAGGGCATTTTATTAATTAGTGATTGATGGGGGAGGGCACAGCCCATTGTGGGTAATGCCATTCCTGGGCTGCTGGTCCCAGGTTCTATAAGAAAGATAAGTGAGACAGTTGATTAGCTTGAACTGTTTAGGAGGCCCCCGGCAGTGGAACCGGGACCTGTCCTTGGTGCATGAGCTGACTTTTTGGAACCTAGGGCCTATACTAAGACACTTTGCTCAGCCTTGGTGCAGGAAGGAGGGGACTTGACCTGTCTCAACTGAAGCTACCAGGCTGGGCTGAATCCCTAGGGGAGACCTTGCCTTGGAGGAGGTAGGAATGGGTGGTGGATTAGGGGGAAAGCTGGCAGGTGGGAGGAGGGAGGACAGGGGAATCCGTGGTGGACATGTAAAATTAAATTAATTATAAAATAAAAACATTTATTAATTAAAAAAAGAAAGCAGGCTGAGCAAGCCACAAAGAGTAAACTAGCAAGCAACACCCCCCCAGAGCCTCTGCATCACCTCCTGCCTCCCACCCTGTTTGAATTCCTGTCCTAACATATTTTGATGGACAATGATGTGGAAATGCAAGCCAAATAAACTCTTTCCTCCCCAAGTTGCATTTTGGTCATGATGTTTCATCACAGCAATGGAGGACTGACGAAGACAGGTGGTGCATTTCCAAACAATCTTTTCAATGAAATGTGGTGATTAAACTCAGTATTTGGGATGGAGGCACGTGAGGGGAGGGACTGGTACAAAACAAGCTAAAGCATTTCTTCCACGTATTTTTTATATTTAAAAAAATCCAGCATGAATGAGTACAAACAAGGTAAATTATAGATTTTTGAAATGTGTTATAGTGTATGTTATAGACTAATAGGAAATATACAAAATATGTCAACAAATAGAAATAGTTAGTGGGTCTTCCAAGATGTCTGGGAAAGACGGCATTATTACTAGTACTAAACTATTAGGCTAGGTATGTAATTCATTATTAGAGTGCCTGTCTACTACACATACAGCCTTTTGGTTCAATCCACAGGACTGAAATGAATAATAAAATAAAATAAATAACGCAAGACCACCACCACCAAAACAGCAAAAATGTGATAGTCTTTTTTGCTGCCAGGAAGGGGACATGGATTGTCATTTTCTACTTCTTAGGTGACTTCTCTGTACACTGAACAATGTTTCCAGTGAATTAAACTGCAATACATAGGTAAATTATAATAACCTTCAAGAGAAAGGTTTTGGGAATGATAAGAATGGACAGATTGGAGGCTCAATGTCATAAACTCTAGGATCATGAGGGTGAACTTAGCCTTAATAAAGAGGATATCCAATATGAAATTTGGGGAGTCAGTTATCCAGGGGTTGACATATCTATTTCATAAATGGCACTGAGTCTCATTGCATAATTTGTTTCTAACCAATAGTCATTGTGAGGCATCCCTGCGGGTGTCTGAGCATCCCTTCTAACTATCTTTCTTGCTCTTTCTTCAACTTATATTCTGATCAATTACAAGCCCCTCTAAGGTTTCCAAAACGTGTTTGGTAAAGTGAGATATTGGAAATACATATCTTATTTTTGGAATATATTAAGCAAATTCCAGTTGATCTTGTCATCTAAGAATGTGCAAGTTGATGATGTTTAGTATACTTAAAAGAATGCAGTTTTTGAAGACATTAAGATGGACACAAGAAATGTATTTAGTTCATTTTTAAATATAATACAATTTTCTAATATAGCAAGAACTCCAGTAAGACTTCCAAGAAATACACACATGTTTTTAAAACAGGTATAATTTGAATTCTAGTCATTATAAATTGCTTTATAAAATTATTCTACATATTCATTAAATAGAGCAAATCTTATGTCAAATGTCAATCATAATCATCTTTCCAAAATCTTTTCTCAAAACAATGAGAAAATTGAAGTGTTTAATTATGTACTAGAAAGCTGTGATGAAAGTTATTGGGATAGAGTTCTGCCTGAACCCCTACTGCCTCTGACGTTGTTCATTCTTGCCTCAGTTTCCCCCTTCCCTCTCTCCTTTTTTCCCTTCTCCTATGCCCTCCTCTACAGTACAGACTTCCCAAACATTTCTCAAGACACTCCTACATATTACATCTTTCTCCATCTAACTAGCCACCAAATTCTGTTAAATTTACCTGTACAAAACAGCCCTATACACAGTCAACCATTTTTCTCAAGACTTCCTGGACTTATCATAGTGTCTTTTGATTAATATTATAGTTACCAAAACTGTCTCTCTTGCCCGTAATTATTTTCCCTCTCAGATCTGTTCTCCACATAATTGGCAAAATATTCTGCCTCTACTGTGCATATGACCTTTCTATATCCTACTTAAAATCTACCAGTCGGTCCCAATGACATACAGACATAATAAAGTCCCAACTCTCTAATCAACATAAAATGAGATCCTGAAACTTTCAATTTTTTTCTCCTGTGCATTAAAATTTATAGATCAGAAGTATTTGCTACAGTGGTGTTAACAGTGTGCTCTGGATTACCTCTCACTTCTGATTCTCTGATTATAATTGTTCTCTCTTTTATTTTCTTTATTATTTCCTCATTTAGTATCTTTGGATAACTATTAATCTCAAAGGTCAACTTTTTCAACATGCATGTCTGAATTCTCAGACTGAAGGACAATGTGTGCAACTTAATTTCTATCACATAATATGTGCCATTATCACACCCCGAATGTATAACTTTTGTAAAATATAAATTTGTATAACCATTTGTTCCACTGTGCTGTGAACTCATTGAAGGTGGAAGATGTTTGCACTCATTCTTTCTGTCAATAACTATGAACTGAGTTCATATTGAAGATTAGTACAAAGTTAACTATTCAATCACTATTAACCAAGCATTTATTCTCCCTTTATAATTAAATATAAACTTGTGAAGGATATAAAGTAAAATTCACTTTCTCTATCCCAGCCTATGTATGTATATCTAATATTTTATATATGTTCTTTGTTGATAAAGATAAGGTAGAAATGTGTGTGAGGAAGGGGAGGTTGAGTCTGTCAAGTTAGACCACTTTGTCGCTGTGTATCCTTATATGCACTGGTAAGTGTAGCTTTCAAACCTCACCAAAGAAGCTACTCTTCACAACATAAGGACCAGTACAAAAAACTCCAACTGGTCAAAAACGCAGAAAATTACTGATCATGGTGTACCCAGCACCAGTGGATACATCTACAACATAACTTCTATGATTAGGGTTCAGTGAACTGCACAGAAGATGGGGTGAAAAGATTATCAGAGCCTGAAGACCAGGATCTCTGGGGTGAGATCGCATCAGCTGTACGTTATGGCAAAGCTTCATTCATAATGCCACAACAATATGGCGGCCTAAACAAGACCTAGCAAAAGCACAAATAGACAATGTTAGCATAGCTCTCCCTGACATTATGATGAAGGCCAGCTTTCTTACGAGCAATAACAGCTTTCTTACTTCACTGGAAGGGTAGAGGACATTGAGGGTAAGATGGAGATCTGCTGTCTGCTGGCTTGAATTTCTAGCTTTCTGAATGGTTTTCCCTGTGATTATATGACTTGATAATAATTGCCCTCTTATCTCAGCCATCTTATAAATTATGGTGGGAAAAAGAAATGAAAGACAAGGAGGGAGAAGGCAATTTAAGTCATTTTGGTTCATGCTGTTTAGTCAGCTACCTGATATTTGGTTTGAGCTTCATATATGGCTAAGATTTGCAGGTCTCACATGTCTTACTTTGGCAGTAATTCAAAATAAAATGTTAATGGAATATTCAGTATAGTTTGCATGAGTATCAATAAATAGATAAATGGTTTCAGTACAGCCCTACAAAGAGAAATTATGAGAAAAATACTCTGAGGATGTTTTTTCGCTGTCTCTACTGCTTATTAACATGTAAACATATTCCAGCAATCATTTTCATTTCATTAGTAAAATATCACATCTTTTCACTAACTTAAGAATAATACCATGTAATTCTTTTCAGCCTAACAAAGACAAGGAACCACAGAGAAAGATAAAGTGTCTACTAAGCTAGATCTTTTGTAAATACCACTGTACTGAATATAGCAGCTTTTCTTAAGCCTAAGAACAGATAATTCTGTTTGCAGCAAGAGATAAGCTCAATTAGCACAAGATAGCATGCTGTACTTTACAGGAACACTATCTCTTCCTGCCTGAAGTGACCTTTTGCAAAGTAAAGTCCTTTCAAAATTAAATCTCAGACATTAATATGTCTCCCTCTTATCCTTTCTGAAGAACACACATATAAATACATGTTCATACATACAAATAGGAATTTGTACTGAGAATACAAATTAGTTAGGTAACCATGTGGAAAAGAAACTCACCAAAGGATATATTACCAATTTCCCCTCCAATTCAGATACTTACTGTGACTTAAAAGTGACTGAAATTTATATTTCCCTGCAACAAGATTCAGCAGTGTCTAGTGTCCTATTTAGCATCAAGAATGTCAATTAATATAAAGAGAATTTGTCATATCTAGGGATGAGCCTCTTGGTTGTTTAACCAATCCCAAGAGACTATCCCTAAACACATACAAGCAATGGAAAATAAACTCAGTGGGTTGAATTATAAATTTATGTGTGTGTATGTGTGTGTGTGTGTGTGT